>JAODAL010026591.1:0-56488 GCA_025379985.1 Phyllomedusa bahiana | reverse complement strand
CTTTGGCAAGTTCAATTTAACATTCATCCTTAATAATGATAAATATTAATGATCCAAATCATGTAACCCTATATATATTACAGAGCTCAGCTTCTTTCCCTCTTATCGCATCCTGTTCTTTGATAGGGCAGCACAAATTACCTGACAGGTTCACTTTAAGTTATGAAAGGACAGGGTGTTCTCCAGGACTATCTTTTTATTTATTATACGGATCACAAGTGTATTATATACTGCTTTGTAATTCATAGTTATTAAAAATTATTTACCTGTCCTGCTGTGCAGAACCAGGCAAAGTGTCCTGTCCCCCCTCTCCCTCTATCCCCTGAAAACCAAATGGTGTTCAATGATCACATGGCCTTAATGAACATTTTGTCACCACTCAGGGGGTGTGCTTTAAAGCCAGGCTTAGCTCAGTAATACTCCCCTGTAGTGGATGTGATCGGAGCAGAGAATGATCTAGCTACATTCACTCTTTACTCCTGAGGTTTGCAATTGAATAGAAGTAATTACATTAGAGCAGTGTTTCTCAACTCCAGTCCTCAATACCTACCAACAGGTCATGTTTTCAGGATCTTTCACAGAATGCACTGACAATAATTATATCACCTGTGCAGAATACACTGACAATAATTATATCACCTGTGCAATACTGAGGAAATCCTGAAAACATGACCTGGTGGTGGGTCTTGAGGACTGGAGTTGAGAAACACTGCATTAGAGTAATTACAGGGAAGGGGGAACTGTTTGTTTATCATTGAGTCCTGCAGGCAGAATTATGGGAGCAGAGGACAACAGTTCAGAGCTGGGGGTTGTGTACTGCTGTCTTGATCTAATTGTCTAATTATTATTGCAGCTCTGTACGGTTTACATGGTGTCTCATATGTCCTAACTATCATCATTATGACAGAAAGTACAGAGCTAGGGGAGATTACACACTTATGGCAGAACAATGTCTAGCAGTGATAACTGTGGAAGGAAGTCCTAGATTGCAGTGCAGTCTGGGAGTTGTAGGAAAGATGCTGGAAAATTACTGATACTAAGACATGCAGGACATTTTACTGCAAAATGTGGATCTTATGATAGATGAATAAGAAGGCAAAAGAAAAGAAAAAAGAACATATGAAGGTAGTGGAATATATTTACTTTTCCATATAAATGCTGTTTATAGTGTATTATTAATTTTTAAAACTCCCGGAAAACCACTTTAATCAGATCTTGATATTCTATGTATCATTTTCAGAATTAATTGCAATCTCTGTACCAATCAAAATAGTACAAGCTTGGTTAATTATGACTTTTTTTTTTAAAGTTTAACATACTGAAGTAACTGGCTTTCTACAGCCTCTTAAAAGCAATATAGTAAATATATGGAATCTATATAAAAAATAAATAACAGAATAAACAATATAATAATAATATTTATATATAGAATAGGACAGAATATATAAAAAATATATAGCAATGGCTGTAATAAAAAAATAGAAACAGAGAATAGCATAAAGTCCTAAAAATCTGGCACCAGATTTTCTGAATGTGCCAAAGGCATGTTATTTTATCCTTTATTATAAGCATACACAGATAAAACCTAGTTGCAGAAATGATCACCCTAGAGAGATTAGGGAACTATTAATAGTTTATTGATAATGTAGACTATGGAAGAAGCTATCTCTACTCCAAAAACATAATACTTCTCTTTTCCAGTTTCTACTTTTAGTAAAGTGAGACAAAATGTGCTAAAGAGGGATATGGAAGTACATGATGTACACGTTCTACAGTACCTCACAAAAGTGAGTACAGCCCTCACATTTTTATTAATATTGTATGATATCTTTTCATGAGGGCAACAATGAAGATTTGGACACTATGACACAATGTCAAATAGTCAGTGTACAGCTCGTATAACAGTGTAAATTTGGTGTGCCCTCAAAATAACTTAACACACAGTCATCACTGCCTAATCCGCTGGCAAAAAGTGAGTACACTCCTAAGTGAAAATGGACCCAAATTGCACCAAAATGTCAAATATTTTGTGTGGCCACCTTTTTTCCAGCACTGCTGAACTTTCTTGGGTAAATTTTACTAAACCTACAACCAGAGAGGATAGGTCGGGACGGCAAGACAGTGGACCCTAGCACAAATGTCCCCTATCTGTCCCTGCCTACTTGCTGGTCCAAACCTAAGTGGTTGGCGACAACGTAATGATGTTCTCTGCTTATGTTATCAAACAAGGCAAATAAACACAAAAAAAAATGATATACAGAAATGGAGTCAAAAAACCAAGCAGGCAGAAGCAATCAAAGGTAAATGCCAGCCAAAAATCCCCAGGAAGATTTAGAAAAGCACTGGATGGGGCTAATGGTATTTTTATAGGTTTGTCGGGTTTTTTCAGTCCAGGACACTTTGGGGACCACCCCTTGAATCCTGCCCACACGTCACGGGGCGGGTAAGGAGAAAGCGAGTGATTGAAAAAAACCGTCAATCACAACACTTTAACTGTCTGCAGCCCGAACAAATACAGGAGAAAAAGATGGGTGTGGTGAAATTCAAAAAAACCAGCAATGCCCGTACAAAAAAAAAATGAAAATTAAAGCACAAATCATGGTCAACAGACATCCCCAAGTAAAAAAAAGACAAAGGTTTGGCGCAAAAGCCTAAAAAAAAATGTAGCTCCCCACAAGGGCAGCATATGCCCCCCAATCCTTGGCACTCCCACCATCATGCTTGTTGTAGGCAAGACACACCTGTCTTTATTTCCTCACCTAGTTTCTGCCACCACAATTGACACCATTAACCAAATAGGTTTATTTTTGGTCTCATAAGACCCCAGGGTTGGGTTTCCCGTTATCCATGTTTTAGACTGCTTATCTTCAGCAAACTGTTTGCGGTTTCCTGTGCTTCATTTTAGAAGATGCTTCTTTCTGGATTTTCAACAGATCAATTTGAGCAGTGGCGCGTTGGTTGGCACTGGACGCTGATCTTCACCCAGGGGCGTTGCTAGGGTTAAAAATCCGGGATCGGGCCCCTTTTTGTTTTTTTCTGGGTAGGGGGGGGTTCACAGACTTTTTTCGCCTCATTGTGAACTGCGGATGTTTTTTTTTACAGAGAAAAACCTTCTGTTCCCGTCATTATTTTCTGCAACCCCCACAGATCCCCTCCTTTCCGGCAGTCACTGTAAGTAAAAAAACACCAAAAGACAAATTTACTTTTTCGAAAATTCTCACCTTCTATGACAATACCTAAACAGTCACCAAAAAAATCCACCTACACATGGAGCAAATTACCCGACAAGTGATTGTTACTAAAACCCTCCTACAAAACCAAGGGCCCCAAACATTACTATTAAGGCTCAAATAATCCCGCCAGACCCCGACCCAAAGCAAACCCCCACAGTGACTATCCCCTGCACACAGGGCCCCGAGACTTTTATTACCCCTACAGGGACCCGATGTGGTAGTACTATGTAGGCTTGCAGCAAATAAGTGATTCACTGCAGTTAATTTAGTGCTCACCCGGGACGTTTTTTGATCGCATCATCACTTTCCCTTTTCTTCTCCCTCCGGGTTCACACCTTCATGTGATTTCTCCGGCCCAAGCTCTCCCTGAGGATTTGGACACAAATATCTTAGAATCCTCACATTTCCAGCAACTCCTTAATTATAGGTATAGCAGTCCCCTCGTTAGGTATTTGGGCACTGAAGCATTTTTGGGGCCCACAGGAGATTATGGGGCCACAGGGATTATAGGGCCACAGGAGGTAATAGGGGCCACAGGAGGTATATAGGGGGCCAAAGGCAGTATATAGGGGGGCCCAAAGGCAGTATATGGGGCCACAAAAGGCAAGTATATAGGGGCACGAGGCAGTATATGGGGCCACAGACAGTAATGGGGGGCACTGGGCAGTATATAGGGGACAAGAAAGGGATATAGGGGGGCTGGGGATATATAGGGGCACTGAGGCGTATAGGGGGCCACAGGCAGGTATAGGGACCAGGCGGTTTTAAAAACGGGGGGGGGGGCCCCGGGCAGGGAATGGGGGCCACAGGCAGGGGTTTGGGGCAAGGCCTTATGGGGAAAAGGCAGGGATATGGGGGCCACAGGAGGGATAGGGGGCCCCAGGCAGGAAAAAGGGGCCACGGGCAGTATAGGGGGGACAGGCAGGATTATAGGTGACAGGCGGGATATGGAGGCCACAGGCAGTATATGGGGGCCACAGGGGGGATATGGGGGGCCCCAAGGCAGGGGTAGGGGGCCACAGGCTTATGGGGGGCCACAGGCAGGCATATAGGGGGGACGGCAGTTATGGGGACCCCAGGAGGGATATGGGGGCCAAGGAGGGTATGGGGGGCCCCAGGGAGAAAATTTGGGGCCCAGGCAGGGGTATGGGGGGCCCAGGAAGGGGTATTTGGGGCCCCCAGGCAGGCTTATAGGGCACGGGGGAGATTTTGGGGGGCCCAGAGAGGGTATGGGGGCCCCAGGAGCATATGGGGGCCACAGGCAGGATTTGGGGCAAGACAGGGATTGGGGGCATGGGAGTATATGGGGGCCACAGAGGTTATAGGGGCAAGGCAGTGGATTGGGGCCACAGGCAGTATATGGGGCCCCAGGGAGGGATTGGGGGCCACAGGCATATTGGGGGGACAGGAGGGATTAAGGGGGACAGGCGCTTAGGGGGGACGGCAGGATATGGGGGCCACAGGCAGGGGTATGGGGCCCCCGGGCAGATAGGGGGCCACAGGAGGCATTAGGTGCAAAGGCGGTTATAGAGGCCACAGGCAGTATATGGGGGCCACAGGCAGGGATATGGGGGCCACAGGCAGGGGTATGGGGGCCACAGCAGTTTAGGGGGCCACAGGCAGGCATATAGGGGCACAGGCAGTTTTTGGGGCCCCCGGCAGGCGTATGGGGGCCACAGGCAGGGATAGGGGGGCCCCAGGGAGGCGTATGGGGGCCACAGGCAGGCATTTTATAGGGGTACAGGGGATTATTTAGGGGCACTGAGGCGGTAAACGCCCGTTAAAAATAAAACAACATTATACCCACCTTAACTTACCCCGGGGATGCGCTCTCCTCCCCGGGGTCCTCGGGCGCACGGCAATTTTTACGCGCCCCGTGCGCCCCCAGGAAAAGGGAGCGTCGCGATGAATTTTACATCATCGGACGTGCCGGCTGGGCGGCCCACGGGGCCGCGGGGGTCCTCAGCGCTTAGGGCCCGGCGGCCCCGCTGTGTCGGACCCGCAGGTTTTACCTGTTGGGGGCAGGGAGCGCTCGCTCTCTGCTCCCCCAGAAGCCCTCAGTGAGTGTGCGTCCCCGGACCACATGCGTGAAGGGCCGTCGGTGCTCCCGGCCCGGGCAAGGCCTGGACCCGGGAGACTGGGCCCCAGGGTGTTTTTTCGGGGCCCGGCCCCGAATAAAACGCCAGCGTGCCCCCTGGCTTCACCCCTTTTAAATCTGCCAATGTAACCCATCATACGTAGTGTTTCCGACCACAGCCTGGGTTCAGGGGCTTTACACTTCCCTTGTTAAACTGAGTGGGTTTTACGCATAAAAAGGCATATAAATTTTTTCTATTTTTGCTCATCCCATTTGTGACCAAAATGTTGGAGGTTGTAAATAGTAGTATACAAGGCATGGGAGCTGTAAAGGCTTAAGATTGTAAATTTTTTAGGTAAAACCAGCTCCTGTGCAGAGGTAAGATCAGAAGGAAGTGAGTCATCGGTTTAAATGGGTGTTTAGGCAACGTAAGAGAAAAGTAGGGAGAGGTGGTTGGTAACCAAAAGAAACTTGTGTCATAGTGTAGATAAAAAACTTCTTTTTCTTCTGAACAAAGCAAACAGCAATGTATTTTGAAATTTTTTCTTCATTTTTTTTTTCCCTCCCAGGTGGGAAACTGGGGGCCGCCGGGGGATCGGTGAACCCCTCGGGGGGCCCTCCCCAGAGCTCTGTGGGCCCCGGCGGCACGCCGCCCCGCCCCCCCGGGGGCCCGGCCCCCGCATCCGGTCAAAAAAAGCCCGGGCCTGGCCCGGGCCCCAGAGACCGGCCCCGGGAGTTGGGAAACTAAGGTCCCCGACTCCCGGGGTGCGCCCCCCGGGTGTCAGCGGAGCACAGCCCCAATTGCCCTGCCCCTCCGCGGGATTTTCCGGGGCGGGGCTGAAGCCGTTTGGCCTTCAGCCCCCCGGGGCCCGGGGGCCCCCTACTGCTGACGTAGGCGGCGGTGATGTCACTTCCGCGGCTATCAGGGCGGCATTTCGGAGCCGGGGCACCCGGGGGAGGGGGCCGGGACTTCCCAGGAGCGGGAAAACCGGGTAGGTAAGTGGCTGGTTTTTTTTTTTTTTTTTTTTTTTAAACTATCTAAGGGGCCCCCCTGGTAAAAGGGGGGGCCCTGGCTAAAAGGGGGGCGTGGTATATTGGGGGCCCTGACTACAAAGGGGGGGGCCCTGACTATAAGGGGGGCCCTGGTACTTTTGGGGGCCCCCGGGCTACTTTTTGGGGGGCCCTGACAAACTAAGGGGGGGCCTGGATATAAGGGGGGCCCTGATTTTATTTTTGGGGGGCCCGGGATTTTCAAAGGGGGGGGCCCTGGTACTAAGGGGGGCCCTGGCTACTTTTGGGGGGGCCCTGGAAAATTTTGGGGGCCCCCCCCCCCCTTTTGGCTACAAAGGGGGGTCCGGGGGATCTTTTGGGGGCCCCCTGGTTTGCAAAGGGGGGGGCCCTGTTTACAAAGGGGGGGGCCCTGGTTCTTGGGGGGGGGCCCCTGGCTACAAAAAAGGGGGCCCCCTGTTTATTTAAAGGGGGGGCCCCCTTCCCTACTAAAGGGGGGCCCCCGGCTACAAAAAGGGGGGGCCCTAAACTACATAAAGGGGGGGCCCCCTGGCTCCCTTAAAAGGGGGGCCCTGATTTCAAAAGGGGGGGGCCCTGACAAATTAAAGGGGCGGCCCTGGCTACAAATTTGGGGGCCCTGGCTACTATTGGGGGGGGCCCGGTGAAAAGGGGGGGCCCCTGGCTGCTAAGGGGGGCCCGGGACAAACAAAGGGGGGCCCGGCTACTTGGGGGGGGGCCCTTGGCTACAAAAAGGGGGGGGCCCTCCCTACTAAAGGGGGGGCCCCCGTTACTAAAGGGGGGCCGGGGAAACATAAAGGGGGGCCCCTAAATTTACAAAAAAGGGGGCCCTTGGTTTACTAAGGGGGCCCCCCCGGGGGTTTTAATTTTACAGGGGGCCCCCTAACTAATAAAGGGGGCCCATGACTACCTAAAGGGGCCCTGGACTACCTAAAAACTAAAGGGGGGCCCTGACTTCCTGCATAATAGCTAAAGGACGGCGCCCCTAATTGCTGTTATACTCCTAAATGAGGACCCTAACTGCTGTTTAACACATAAAAGGAGACCACTATCTGCCTGTATAACCACATAAAGGAGACCCATAAATTGCCTGTATGCTTACCTAAATGAGACTTCCTAACTGCTGTATACCACCTAAAGCGAGACCCCCTTAGCTGCCTGTATTGTCTACCTAAATGAGACCCTATCTGCATGTATACCACCTTAAAGGAGAACCCTAACTGCTGTATTGCCACGTAAAGGAGACCCTAATCTGCCTGTTTGCTACCTAAAGGAGACCCCCTAACTGACCTGTATGCCACCTAAAGGAGATCCCTAACTGCCTGTATTACCACCTAAAGGAGACTCCTTACTGCCTGTATACAACTAAAGGAGACCCCTAAATTGCCTGTATACCACTAAAGGAAGACCCCTAACTGCCTGTATACTACCCTAAAGGAGACCCTAAACTGCCTGTATACTATACCTTAAGCGAGACCCCTAACTGACTGTATACCACATAAAGGAGATCACTAACTGCCTTTATACTCTCATAAAGGAGATCCCTAACTGCCTTGTATACAACCTAAGGGAGAACTCCTAACTGACTGTTATACCAACTATTGGAGACTCTAACTGCCTGTATACCACATAATGGAGACCCTAACTGCCTGTATACCCACCTAAAGGAGACCCCTAACTGCCTGTATACACCTAAAGGAGACCCCTAAATAGCCTGTATACCACCTAAAGGAGACCCTAACTCGCCTGATACTACCTAAAGGAGACCCCTTACTGCCTGTTTTAACCACATAATGGAGATCCCTAACTGCCTGTATACCACAAAAGGGAGATCCTAACTGCCTGTATACCACCTAAAGGAGACTCCTAACTGCCTGATTACCACCTAAGGAGAACCCTAACTGCCTGTATACCACTAAAGGAGACCCCTAACTTGCCTGTTACCACCTAAATGGACTCCTAACTGCCTGTATACTAACTAAAGGGAGACCCTAACTGCCTGTTATGCTACCTAAATGAGGAACCTAACTGCCTGTATACCACTAAAGGAGACTCCTAACTTCTGTATACCAACTAAGGAGACCCCTAAAGGCCTGTATTAACACCTAAAGGAGACCCCTAACTGCCTGGTTATACTACCTAAAATTGAGGACTCCTAACTGCCTGTAATACTACCTAAAGGAGACCCTTACTGCCTGTATACAACATATAAAGGAGACCCTAACTGCCTGTATACCACATAAAAGGAGACCCTAAATGGCTGCTATACCACTAAAGGAGAACCCCTAACTGACTGTTTACTACAACGGAGACTCCTAACTGCTTGTTTACTACCTAAAGGAGACCCCTAACTGCCTGTATTACTACCTAAAGGAGACCCCTAATTGCCTGTTATACTACCTAAATGAGGACCTAACTGCCTGTATCACTACCTTAAAGGAGACTCTAATGCCTGTATTCCTCCTTAAAGGAGACCCCTAATGCCTATATACTACCTAAATGAGACCCACTTATTGCCTGATTATACCACCTAAAGGAGACCCTAACTGCCTGTTTTACCACATAAAGGAGGGTCCCCTAATACTGCCTGTATTTTTACATTCCTAAATGAGGACTCCTAACTGCCTGCATATACTACCTAAAGGAGACCCCTAACTGCCTGTTACTACCTAAAGGGAGACCCCTAACTGCCTGTATACCAATAAGGAGACCCTAACTGCTGTATTTAACCACCTAAGGGAGAATCCTAACTGCCTGTATAAATACCTAACGGAGACTCCTAACTGCCTGTATACCACCATAAAGGAGACCCCTAACTGCCTGTATACCACCTAGGAGACCTCTAAACTGCCTGTATACCACTAAACGCGAGACACCTAACTGCTGTTTTCTAACTAAATGAGACCCCTAACTGCCTGCTTTCTACTAAAGAGACCATAACTTGCCTGTATACTAACTAACAGGAGACCCCTATAACTGCCTGTATACTACTAAAGGAGACCCCTAACCTGCCTGTATAACTACCTAAATGGGACCCCTAACTGTGTTATAAACATAAAGGAGAATCCCTTAACTGCCTGTATTACTACCTAAGGAGACCCCTAACCTGCCTGTATATACTACCTTAATGAGACCCCTAACTGCTTATACTTCCTATATGAGACTCCTAACTGCAAGTATACTACCTTAAAGGGACTCCTAACTGCCGGTATACTACTAAAGGAGCCCACCTAAACTGACTGTATTCTACCTAGTGAGACCCCTAACTGCCTGTATTCACCTAAAAGGAGACCCCTAATCTGCCTGTTACCACACATAAGGAGCCCCTAAATGCCTGTATACCACCTAAAGGAGGAACTCCCTACTGCATGTATACTACTAATGGAGACTCCTAAATGCCTGTACTTCTACCTAAGGAGACCCCCTAAATCTGCCTGATTATTCACTAAATGAGACTCCTAACTGCATGTATACCACCTAAAGGTGACTCCTAATGCCTGTATACTACCTAAAGGAGACTCCTATGCCTGTATACTACTAAAGGAGACCCTAACTGCCTGTCTACTTGGTAATCAAGAATTGTGAGGGCAGTAGTCCAGATTTGTAGCATAATCTCCAGGGGGTTAGTCCTCTCCCACCCTCCAAACACCTTAGGATACTAGGCCTCTAAAGTTATGGCTGTACCCGCTCTCTCACCCCTGGAAGTTTGTACAGAGGTGGGGAATAGGTAAAGAGATTGCTGGAAATTGAGGATATTTGGTGTAATTTTGCAGGGATGAGCTGTGGCAGGGACAAGTCCTCATGGCGGTGTGGTCGGATGCAGATGAAAAGGGACTAAGAACGATCATGAGAGAAGAGAACGACTCCTCAGATATGACATCTCGGTGGTCCATTGGATGTCAGGGGGTTTATTTTACTTCTATATTGGTCAGTGCTGTTATTCACTGTAATGTGATGTGACCTGAGCTGTGGTTTACTGACCTCTATGTGGTTCTCTATATGGTGGTGTTGTAGGTTATACTGAGTGGTGTCTGACCCCTATGGTCTCCACTATGGCAGTGTTGTTGGTTTATACACTGGAGCTTGGTGTTTGACCTCTATGTGGTCTCTATATGGTGATGTTGTAGGTTATACCTGAGCTGGTGTCTGATCTCTATATGGTGGTGTTGTAGGTTATACCTGAGCTGGTGCTGACCTCTATGTTGTCTCTTTATGGTGGTGTTGTAGGTTATACCTGAGCTGGTGTCTGATCTCTATATGGTGGTGTTGTAGGTTATACCTGAGCTGGTGTCTGACCTCTATGTGACCTCTAGTACTTTGCTATAGATATAAGGCTCTCCTGTTAATAGGTGGGGTTCCACCAGACTTGATGATAGAAAGGGGAGTTATTCCCTCTTTCAGAGCCAAAAAAGGGTTAAATGATGAGGATTGAGATCAGGTTTTTAAATAAGGGTGTATAGAGGTTCAAAGAGTTAGATATAATAAAAGTTACTTTTTAGTGTTTTTATAGATAGCAGATCTGATAGAGTATTTATGTTTGCAGTATGCCAAAATAAGTAAATATAGTGGACCTCTATGTGGTCTCTATATGGAGGTGTTGTAGTGCATACCTGAGCTGGTGTCTGACCTCTATGTGTTCTCTATTTAGCGGTGTTGTAGGTTATTTCCTGAGCTGGTGTGCTGATCACTATGTGGTATCTATATGGCGCGGCTCGTGTTGTAGGTTATACCTGAGCTGGTGTCTTGACCTTATGTGGTCTCTATATGCTGGTGTTGTATGGTTATACCTGGAGTAGTGTCTGTATTCACTTGTGGGTCTCTATATGGCAGTAGTGTAGGTTATATCCTGAGATGGTGTCTGATCATTATGTGGTCTCATATATGGCAGTGTTGTAGGTTTATACCTGTGCTGGTGTCTGATCTCTATGTGGTCTCTATTTGAGGCAGTGTTTGTAGGTTATACCTGAGCTGGAGTTGTACCACTTCTGTGGTCTCTATATGGCGAGTGTTGTAGGTTTACCTGAAGCTGGGTGTGCTGAAACTTCTTTGTGGTCTCTATATGCGCGGTGTTGTAGGGTTTATACCTGAGCTGGGTCTGACCTCTATAAGTGGTCTCTTATGGTGGTGTTGTAGGTTATTTTCGTGCTGGTGTCTGAACTCTATGTGGTCTCTATATGGGCGGTGTAGGGTAGAGTTATAACTGAGCTGGTGTTGACTCTATTTGGGCTATCTATTTGGCGGTGTTGTAGGTTTATTCTGTGCAGGTATAGTGGGTTAGAGTACATGTGTCCTGTTATTAAGGTGAGGGAACCACCTGATCCCTTGTGATAGGAGTTACACTCTATTACTTTCTTTGCTGGTGTTTATTTTAGAAGGTGGTGTGGTGCGTGAACCAAAGGGAAATATGGGGGGGATATTGTATAGGGGTGGTGTGGGATATGTTATGGGGGTGGTGTGGGATATTGTATGTGGGTGGAGGGAGATATTTTGTATGCGGGTGGAAGGGGATATTGTATGAGGGTGGAGGGAGGATATTGTATGCGGGTGGAGGGGGGGATATTGTATGCGGGGGGAGGCGGAGATTGTATGCGGGTGGAGGGTGTATTGTATGCGGGTGGAAGGGATATTGTATGCGGGTGGAGGGGGATATTGATATGTGTGTGGCGGGGGATATTGTTTGTGTGTGGAGGGGATAGTGTATGTGCGGTGGATGGGGGATTTTTATGTGGGTGGAAGGGGGATATTGTATGTGGGTGGAGGGGGATATTGTTTGTGGGTGGAGGGGGATATTGTATATTGGGTGGCAGGGGGATACTTGTATGTGGGTGGTGTGGGATTGTGTATGTGGGTTGGTTGTGGGTTATTGTAGGTGGGGGGAGGGGGATAGTGTTTGTGGGTGGAGGGGGATAGTGTATGTGGGTGGAGGGGGATATTGTATGTTGGCTGGTAGGGGAGGATATTGTATGTGGGTGGAGGGGGATATTGTATGTGGGTGGAGAGGGATATTGTGATAAATCGTGGGGTGGAGGGGATATTGTATGTGGGTGGAGGGGATTGTGTATAGGGTGCGAGGGCGGATAGTGTATGGGGTGGTGGGGGTATGTGTATGTGGGTGGAGGGGGATATTGTATGTGGGTGGAGGGGGATATGGATGGAGCTACTTAGCCCTGTGTCTATGATATGTTAGACTGACAAATGTGTGACTAACTTGCTATTGTACTACCCAATACAGTTCTGTTTTGCACACTGTATTATGTGGTAAAATTGGCGCAATTACGTCCGAGAGGCCCCAGACCCCCCAGTCCGACACTGCCCTTAGACCTCAGACCTCTAAATTGCACCTCTGGCTGCCATAGGCTCTGCTCACACAGTGTTAAAATTTACAGTGAAATCCCAGTGTATTTCAGTGAAAAAAAAGCATTTTTATGCATGTTTTTCCGGTCTTTTTATGCAGGTGTTTTTGGTGCATCTCATATTTCATGCATTTTTTAGTACAGTCTACTTCATTGTACCTGATACAATTTTGATGTGTTAGGGCTTGTTCACACAGAGTTTTCACTCCATGTTACAATCGCTATGTAGATCCGCCTTGGGGACCGACAGAACGGACAATGTGACAGATTTAACAATTAGCAGGGAGATTATCACTGCTCGCTATTAGGAAGACGCAGCGGCGTTCACATGAGAGATCGTCGCTGCGTGTTTATAAAGCGCCGCTCGGGTCCGTCTTGCAAAGAATTGACATGCAACCACTTCATTCGCGTCATTCAATAAATTATGTTAAAAAACTGCAGTTTGTGCACAAATGGTCCGTATTCACATAGACATCCATGGTGCACTATTCATTTTTTTTCTACTCATACTGTAATGTGTGAATTGCATTTAAAGGAGTATTCTCACCACATTGAGATCAATATATACTATTACCAAATACATTACTGTTCTGATATTGCTACTTTTCAGAGTAAAAAGTGTTCTTATGTCCTGTCCATGTACACAAGACACCCGGCGTATTGTGGTGTGTACTGTATGTGCTGCAATACACCGTGTGAACATAGCCTTACTGCGCTGCTGTCGGATGCAAGGGAAGCATGGATTTTTTTATGTTAATCTGTTCTCCCTTAGTCCTCACTGCGGCCAAGCATGACCCCCGTTATTAACTGAGTGCTTTCTAACTTACCTGCCGGGGTCGCCCTTGGCTTTATAGGGGGACTCATTAATAATTCTCACTAAAAGTTCCATCTGTCTTATCAGTACATGGGGAGTGATGTCACATTACTGTGCTGCTGTAAGGACTAAGGGAACACTGGTTAATACTGAAAATCAGAAATGGCACGTTGATAGGACACGCTGTAAATATCTGATAGGTTAGGGGTCCCCACTCCAATCCTCAGGGCCCACCAAATGGTTATGTTTTCGGGATCTCCCACTGAATGCACGGACAATAATCACCTGTGCATAGGAGAGCCAGAAATCATGACCTGTTGGTTGCCCTGAGGACTGGGGACCCCTGTGATAGGAGTTGTCTCCACGGTCTCCATCTATGAGACCCGCACCCATCTTGAGAATGGTTCCCAAACGTCTCCTTGTAGAAGAGAGAGGTGGCCGTGTGCGCACAGCTTTCTCCATTCTGTTCCATGGGAGACCCCACCACAGAAAAGTGGTTGTACTTGTCTGTAGTTGGGACGTCCATAGAACTGAATGGAGAAAGCAGAAATACTGCAGTATTGTACTGTACTACTGCAGCAGCCTAATCCTGTTATGCTCTGCTTCTAGGAGGGAGTATGAGGACGACAGAAATGGAGGCTTTTATTAGACCCCTGATAACCCATAAAACCCCGCTATCGTGTGCCAGGGGAGCTGTACTATACCCCTGCCAATGAAAAGAGCACAGCTGCAGCCTCAGGTCTGGCGGTATCCCCACCAATCAGAAGTGGCGTCATATCTTAATTTGCTAAGACTCGTGCACCCCTCTGTACCCACTGATGGGTCTTCATCACAGAACTCGGATCTAACCTGAAAACTTTCAGGTTTTTTTGAGGTTTTACTAGAATAGCAATAAGGTCAAAGTTTTAGTGAGGACAAATTAGGAGTAACCTAGTAATTACCACTGACACTGACACTGTGCTGGGACCGACTGCAACCAGGGAACGTCAGCCACAAAACTGCTATCACAGCAGTGCAAGGATATAAGGCCGCAGCCTCCATCACAGACGTAGGGGTGGATGCCCCTGACCAAGCCCCTGTCTATGGTCCCTGCAACAGAGGCTCCGAAGAGAACACAGGGGTGAAAGAAAAAATGTATGCACCTGTGCTCAAAGCAGCAGTGACACCTACAGGGGGTGAGGAAGTATTACCCAAGAGAAGGGAAAACCCCAAAAACACATCAGCGGCCAAAGGCAGAGGATAAGAGAGCCAACCTCCTCCTGCTCCACAACTCACTGCACATTGTTCTGTTACCATGGGCAAAGCGGCTTTATCCTGTACCCCCAAGTGTCACTATCCTGTCCCCCAAGTGTCAGCGTCACTATCCTGTCCCCCAAGTGTCAGCGTCACTATCCTGCCCCCCAAGTGTCAGCGTCACTATACTGTCCCCCAAGTGTCAGCGTCATTATCCTGTCCCCCAACTGTCAGCATCTTATCCTGTCCCCCAAGTGTCAGCGTCATTATCCTGCCCCCCAAGTGTCAGCTACATTATCCTGTCCCCCAAGTGTCACTATCCTGCCCCCCAACAGTCAGCGTCATTATCCTGTCCCCAAAGTGTCAGCGTCATTATCCTGCCCCCAAGTGTCAGCGTCATTATCCTGCCCCCCCAAATGTCAGCGTCCTATCCTGCCCCCAAGTCAGCATCATTATCCTGCCCCCAAAGTCAGGGGTTTATTATCCTGTCCCCCAAGGTCAGCATCATTTATCCTGTCCCTCAAGTGTCAGCGTCATTATCCTGTCCCCAAGTGTCAGGGTCATTATCCTGCCCCCAAGTGTCAGCCTCATTATCCTGCCCCCAAGTGTCAGTGTCATTATCCTGTCCCCCCAAATGTCAGCGTCATTATCCTGTCCCCCAAGTGTCAGATATTATCCCGTCCCCAAAATGTCAGCATCATTATCCTTTCCCCCAAGTTTCAGCGTGTTTTTCCTGTCCCCCAAGTGTCAGCGTCATTATCCTGTCCCCCAAGTGTCAGCGTCATTTCCCGTCCCGAAGTTTTCAGTGTCATTATCCTGTCCCCCAAGTGTCAGCGTCATTATCCTGTCCCCCAAGAGTCAGCTTCTTTATCCTGCCCCCAAGTGTCAGCGTCATTATCCTCCCCCCAAGTGCCCGCGTATTTTTCCTTTTCCCCCCAATGTCAGGGGTCTTTTACTGTCCCCCAAGTTTTAAAAGGGGTCATCATCCTGCCCCCAATTTGGGTTTCAGCGCCCATTACCCTTTTTCCCTAAGTGTCAGCGTCATTTTTCCTGCCCCCCAAGTGCAGAGTTTTTACCCCTGTCCCCAAAAGGGTCAGCTTCTTTAAATCCTGCCCCCCAAAGTGTCAGTGTAAATTTTTCCTGCCCCCAATTTGTCGCCGTAAATTTAACCCTTTGTCCACCTTGGTTTTCCGCGCCCATTACCCTTTTCCCCCCCAAGTATCAGCTTTCTTTTTTCCTTTTTTTCTCCTAGATATTTATGAATAAATTGATAATATCTGTTCCCCGGGCCCCTTTTTTTTATCCCAACGATTAGGAAAATCGTGGCAAAATTGCATTTCTTTTTGAAGGTTGAAATTTCCCCCTATCGGGGCACATCGAAAACCGGAGGCCCCATAGCTTATTAAGGTTTTTGGAAATTTTGCCCCTAACACATATACACTTGTAATGAGGGGTTTGCGCCCCCTTTAAAATTTTTAAAAGGGTTAATTGTTTGCGCTTTGCCCAAAACATTTTTCCTTGTAATGATCGCTATGACCTAAACCACTTTTTCATTGAAATTGTTGTGCTTTACAAAAAACTATTTACATTTGGTAAGGGTTGTGTTTTTGCCCCTTAACACTATCACTTGTAATGATGTGCTTTTGCCCCTAACTCAAATACATTTGTAATGTTTGTTCTATGCGCCAAAACCCCTATTAAATTGAAATTTGATGTGCTTTTGGCCCCAAAACCCCATATCCCTTTGTAATGATGGGCTTTTGCGCCAAAACACATTTTAAATTTTTAAGGTTTGTGCTGTGCCCCTAAAACACTTTTTTTACACTTGTAATGATGGGGCTATGTGCTAACCCCTTTAACCCACTTTAATGTGTGTATGCCCCGACCATATACCCCTTGTAATGTTGCGTTATGCCCCTAACAAAATATACATTTTTAATGATGTTCTTTGCGCCTAACCCTTTATCCCACTTGAAATGATTGCTATGCGGCCTAACACATTTTCCCACTTTGTAATGATGTGCTTTTGCGCCTAAAAAAATATACACTTGTAATGATGTGCTTTGCCCCTTTAACAATATACACTTGTAATGATGTGAAATGCGCCTAAAACAAATCCCACTTGAAGGATGGGTATGCGATAACCCACATATACATTTTTGAAATTGTTTGTGCGCCAAAACAATACATTTGGGTAATGTTGTGCTATGCCCCTAACACATATACACTTTTTAAGGGATGCATTTTGGGCCCCTAAAAATTTTTACATTTTTAATGATGTTTTATGCCCCCCCTAACACATATACACTTGTAATGATGGGTTTATGCCCCCCTAAAAACATATACACTTGAAATTTGAGGGCTTTGGCCTAACCCCTTTATACACTTGAAATGTTGCGCTATGCCCCTAAACATATCCCCAAAATTGTAAGGGATGTTCTATGCGCCCAAAACACATATAAATTTTTAATGATGTGTATGGCCTAAAAAATAAAATTGAAATTTGAGGGCTATGCCCCTAACACTTTTTACATTTTGTAATGTTTGCATATGCCCCCTTAACACATTAATTGTAATGATGGTTTCTAAAACCTATACACATTTTTACACTTTTAATGATGCGCTTTTGTCCCAAAACACATTTAACTTGTAATGATTTTCTTTGCGCCTAAACAAAATAAATTTTTAATGAGGTGCTTTTGCGCCTAACACATATACACTTGAAAATTGATTTTGTTTTTAAGGGCCCCAACACATATACACTTGTAATGATGTTGTGTCCCTTTAACACATTTTACACTTGTAATGATGCGCTATCACCATAAAAAATATACATTTTTAATGATGTTTTTATACACCAAAATAAATATACCTTTTTAATAAAGGTGCTATGAAACCTAACACATATACCTGTAAGATGTGCTATGCGTTTAACACAAATACACTTGAAAAATGTTGTGCTATGGGGCCTTTAACCATATACACCTTGTTTTGATGTGCTATACACCTAACACATATACACTTTAAGGGGATGGCTATAAACAAACACATATACACTTTAATGATTTTCCCCTATACACCTAACACCATATACACTTGTAATGATGTGCTTTTAACCTAACCATATACCTTTAATGATGTGCTATGAACCTAACACATTTTACATTGTAATGATGTGCTGTGCCCCTTTAACACATTCACTTGTAAAGATTTTGTTTAGGGCCCCCTAAAAAATTACAATTGAAATTTATGTGCTTTACACCAAACACATTTTTACATTTGAAAATGATGCGCTTTTACACCAAAAACACATATACACTTGAAATTTGAGGGTCTTTTCACCTAAACAATATACACTTGTAATTGATGTGTATAAAAACCAAAACCCCATTTTCATTGTTTAAATGTGCTTTTGCACATAAAAAAAATATACACTTGTAATGATTTTGCTATACCCCTAAACCCACATATACACTTGTAATGGGGTTGCAAACAAAAACCTAAACTTTACACTTGTAATGATGTGTATGCGCCTAAAAAATTTATACATTGTAATGATGTGTTTGTGGCCTAACCTTTATACACTTGTAATGATTTTGCTATACCCCTAACAAATTTAAAATTGTAATGTTTGTGCTATGCCCTAACCTATAAACTTGTAATGATTTTGCTATACCCTAACCCCCATTTTACATTTTGTAATGATGTGCGGTCCCCCCCAAAACACATATACACTTTTTAATGTTTGCGTTTAGGCGCCAAAAACACATTTACACTTTTTAAGGGAATTGTGTTTAACCCAAACAAATTTTACATTTTGAAATGAGGCGTTTTAACCCCTTTAAACATATACAATTGTAATGATGTGCAATAACCAAAACACATATTCATTTGGGAATGATGCGCTATACACCAAAAACACTATACATTGAAAAGATGCGCTAAAAACCTAAAACATATACACTTGTAATTGTTTGCGCTATACACCTAACACATATACACTTGTAATGATGCGCTATACACCTAACACATATACACTTGTAATGATGTGCCTATGCCCCTAACCCCATATACACTTGTAAATGATGCGCTATAGCCTAACACATATAACATTGTAATGATGCGCAAAATGCACCTAACAATATAAAAACTTGTAAGGGATGTGCTATTTTACCTAACACATATACACTTGTAATGATGTGCGGTTGCGCCTAACCATATACACTTGTAATGATGTGCTATGCGCCTAACACAAAATACACTTGTAATGAGTGTGCTATGCACCTAACACATATACACTTGTAATGATGTGCTATGCGCCTAACACATATACACTTTTTAATGATTTGCATGCACCTAACACATATACACTTGTAATGATGCGCTATGCACCTAAACACTATACACTTGTAATGATGCGCTATGCCCCTAAACACATATACACTTGTAATGATGCGCTATGGGGCCTAACACATATACACTTGTAATGATGTGCTATACACCTAACACATATACACTTGTAATGATGTGCTTGGCCTAACCACATATAAAACTTTGTAATGATGCGCTTGCGCCTAACAAAAATTATACACTTGTAATGATGCGCTATGCACCTAAACCCCTTATACAGCACACTTGAAATGATGTGCTATTGCACCTAACACATATACACTTGTAATTGATTCGCCTTTCCCACCAAAACACATAAAACACTTGTAATGATGCGCTATGCGCCTAACACATATACACTTGTAATGATGTGCTGTGCGCCTAACACATATACACTTGTAATGATGCGCTATGCGCCTAACACATATACACTTGTAATGATGCGCTATGCACCTAACACATATACAGTACACTTGTAATGATGTGCTATGCACCTAACACATATACACTTGTAATGATGTGCTATGCACCTAACACATATACACTTGTAATGATGCGCTATGCACCTAAAACATATACACTTGTAATGATGAAATGCACTAACACATATACACTTGTAATGATGAGCTATGCCCCTAACACATATACACTTGTAATGATGGGCTATGCACCTAACACAGATATACTTGTAATGATGCGCTATGCACCTAACACATATCACTTGTAATGATGGTCTTATGTCTCAATAGGTGCATTTCATTATGGAGGGCACAGCCATCATTTTTAGGCGTTTTTTTAATCAAGTTTTTAAACCTGAGCCACATTTTTGAAGGGTGGGATTTTTCCGGCGCACTTTACACTTATTTAATGCGACTAAAAACTGCCGTAGCACCGCCAATTTTCAGGCATCTCGCCCTTAATATTTAAATGGCAACCCCCCTCCCTCCCGACTGTTAAGTCGCTCAGCGCAGTGTTATTTCCCACAATTCTGTTTCCTCTGGAGGGTTTGTTTTAGCAGAAGTTGTCGCAAGTGTCCGCTGCATATTCCCGCAGGCTCCACATAAAAGAATCTAAATATATTCAAATAGCAGCCCCGGCTTATTCGTCTCAGCGCTTAGTCAGAAGAAGGCGGGCGAGAAAGGGTTACCCGGCATGGGGTCACCTCCACAGCCCGGCTCTTTGTCTCTTTAGACATCAGGCACTACAATTTTAATTAATTGCCGTGCCTCTGAATCAGCAACACGAAGAGTAGGCAGCCTCCTGTTCTGCCCATTACTATACCGCTGAGAGGTGGAGGAGGCTCGGCATTATCCCACCTCCCATTTCCATCCAGGCCTGTTACTGAAACAAATGCCTCATTGGGGGGCTTCTAAGCTGTCTTTTACACTTTCTTTTCCTAATTAGTCCTTCTTGTAATGAGGAGGCCACAAAAGAACCTGGCTTTGGCTCCGCTGCCTGAGAAGGAACAGAGGACGCAATAGAGTTGATGCGGGTGAAATGCCTCCAGATATGTCATTAAATGTTCTTCATTAATTGGCCTCGTTAATTCACAGCCTTTTTTTTTTTTTTTTTTAGAGGAACATATCAAAGAATAGAAGCGGAATTTGTGAACGCAGAAATGTTCCTACCTTAAAATTCTCAGAAAATGTTCGATTTCAGGATCCAGTCCTTTGGGGGAAATGTGGGGAAAATATGGCTGCAGCCACTGGAGGTGATCATCACATTTGTAAGACTCTGGAATGACAATTCTGCCAAATTTCCAAGCAATAGAAGAGCTGGGAATGGTTCAGGTGATAACCAACAAGCAGCCGGCAAACACAATGAGGCGCCCCGGCCGCCTACAGGTCACTGGCAGTATTTTGGAAATGGTTTCTGTATTTGAGGCATTAGGATCCCGGTGTTATGGAGGGGACACAGCTTGGGAGAGATCTATCTTTTCTAGAGTCAATTATCAGCTTTATCCAATATTCTGTCGGCAAGATTATTAAGGTTGCTTTCACACAGTGCGTTTTTTGTACAGGAAGGCACAGCAATTAATACTGTACATTTCTACACAAAAAATGCATCAAAAATGCAAAGTGTGAAAGCAGCCTTAGGGCCAGTTCACACGGCTTATTCAAGTCGTAATTGCGGGACGGATTTTACGACTTGAATAAGGGGTGGGGGTGCTGCCCGCCGGCCCCATAGACATTCATTATCCACGGCGCGTATCCCGCCGGGGTAATGTGCATGTCACTTTCTCCCCGCTCAGCGTATTTGCCGAGCGGGGAGGAGCGACGGAATCCATAGTTGTCTATGAGAACTGTGGATTACCGTAATGGCTGGGACGGATTGCAGCTGTATTGCAGCGCAGTACGGTGCGCAATACGGCTGGAATCCGTGCCCGAAATAAGCCGTGTGAACGGCCCTTTAGGCTATGTTCACACGACTTATTATCTTGCGTAATTGCATGTGTATTTCGCCGCGTATTGCACGTTATACGCGGTGAAATGCACACTGCAATTACGGCAACCCATAGTTCTAATAGAGAGCTATGGATTACACGACATCTCCCCGCGCGTACAATACGATTGTATTATACCCACGGGGGGAGAACTGAGCGCGTGGTTTTAAAACACCCGGCGTATTGTGGCACATACTATACGCGCTGCAATACACCGTGTGAATATACCCTTAGCGTACGTTCAGACAGGATGGGTACGATGCAGGATAAAATCCACATGCAAAAATCTGCACCAATTGGTTGGGATATTCACAGATTTATCGTAGAGTAAAATCTGCTGTAAATCTGACGCAAAATTGCCTGTGAACTTTATTCTGTAGGAC
This sequence comes from Phyllomedusa bahiana, assembly GCA_025379985.1. Taxonomy (NCBI): domain Eukaryota; kingdom Metazoa; phylum Chordata; class Amphibia; order Anura; family Hylidae; genus Phyllomedusa; species Phyllomedusa bahiana. Next base: position 34,537 of record JAODAL010026591.1, on the reverse strand, counting down.
TGCTGTGGACAACCTGCAGCAGAACCAACCTGTCTTCACGAGGCGTATTTGCGGGCGTACTTCGATGTGTAATTGCACTGCAATGCGTCCAAAGTACGGTAAAATCATAGCACTCGAGTGCTATGATTTCTGGCATATTTCCCGGAGCACAGTACTCGCCCATAAAAAGAAGTGACATGAGGCCGGGCTGTAGTGCTAGGAAGCTGGGCCGTAACGCTGTTGAAAGTACATTCTGGCCAGTGCGTACTTTCAGCAGCAGGCGTATTGTTGCGTGGACAGATACATGCCGCAATACGCTGTGTGAACATATCCTTAGGCCGCGTCCCCACGGCACAGGCTGGCTGGTTGGTTATCCGACCGGCATTTGCACCGTTTTCGTGCTGTGCACACGGCCGGCGGTTTGCGGAAAAAAGCCTCCTCACCTTCACATAAACTTGTTCATATTCCGTCTGAAAACCGGTCTGAAGAATGAGCATGGTCTATGTTTTTCAGGCTGCTGGCAGTCTGTAAAACCGGCGGGTGGAAAACCCGTTCAGTGGTGACCGCTGCGTGGGTTTTCCATAGAGGCCCGATGTACAGTTTGACAGCCGGTTTGCAGCCGGTTTTCAAAACCGAAAAACATCTGAAAAACCGGTTGCAAACCCGTGCCGTGGGGACAAGCCGTTATTGCACTCTGAATTTTCCTACTGTTACATTGCTTCCCTTCATACTCAAGGATACGTTCACACGGCTGATTTGGACGCCGATTCTGACGTGAATTCAGCGCCCAAATCTGAATGCAATACGCCTCGCGTTGTTTCCCATGAAAGGGTCAAGAAATCATACGACACCTGATTGTCAATGACAAATCCATGCCCGCAACGCTTATTTTCTTTGGCGCTAAAAAGAAGGGACGTGTCAAGCAGGTTCAGCGCTGAATCCTCACATAGTAGATGGACACAATGGAAAATCTGTGTTTACAATTTGCACCGAATCATCATGGACTTTACATGTGGATTTCACGCTGATTCGGCACCGAAATGTTCAACCTGTAAATTCAGCTGGGTGACCTGACCCTTCCACTACAGCTTCAGTGAGACACAGCTATCATCAGCGCATTATGAGCCTTATGTATGAAAACTGTCTAGAAGTAAACCTTTCTTTGTTGCCCATAGCAACCAATGAGAGCTCATAGTCACCAATGAGAGCTCATAGTCACCAATGAGAGCTCATAGTCACCAATCAGAGCCCGTAGTCACCAATCAGAGCTCGTAGTCACCAATCAGAGCCCATAGCAAACGGAAATCCAAATAACTGAAAAGTTCTCAGGACAAGGGGAAATGTGCTAGAGCGCTCAAGGGAAACGCGTAATGTTCATTTAAAATAAACTATTATTTCTTAGATAGGTTTTTTTCCCTTGAGCTCTCTAGCACATTTCCCCTTGTCCTGAGAACTTTTCAGTTATTTGGATTTCCGTTTGCTGTGTTTTTCCTTGGCGTCCAGCGTGGACATCGAAGGCGGGGATTTTTGGAGCAGCCTCTACAACCAGAACCACCGCAGTGGAGGTGACACAAGCGACCAAGCGTGCTGTACCGTAATTTGTACAGCCGCAATAGGTGAGCACTTGACCTCCACTGTTTATTTAGAGTGGTACGTTCTCTTTAAGATCTCAGCTGCGCTTTGTTCTTTTCCCAGTTTATTGTGCACCTGGGGATTTTTTTTCTTTCCTGAGTATCTCAGGGAGAGAATTTTTCTACAGTGCACATATTTCTTATGCAATCCGATCCCATAGTGACCAATCAGAGCTCATAGTCACCAATCAGAGCCCATAGTCACCAATCAGAGCCCATAGTAAGCAATCAGAGCCCATAGTAAGCAATCAGAGCCCATAGTCACCAATCAGAGCCCATAGTCACCAATCAGAGCCCATAGTGACCAATCAGAGCCCATAGTCACCAATCAGAGCCCATAGTCACCAATCAGAGCTCATAGTCACCAATCAGAGCCCATAGTCACCAATCAGAGCCCATAGTCACCAATCAGAGCCCATAGTCACCAATCAGAGCCCACAGCAATCAATCAGAGCCCATAGCCACCAATCAGAGCCCATAGCCACCAATCAGAGCCCATAGCAACCAATCAGACTTCCTAGCCATCAATCAGAGCCCATAGCCACCAATCAATCAGAGCCCATAGTAAGCAATCAGAGCCCATAGCCACCAATCAATCAGAGCCCATAGCCACCAATCAGAGCCCATAGCCACCAATCAGAGCCCATAGCAACCAATCAGACTTCCTAGCCAACAATCAGAGCACATAGCCACCAATCAATCAGAGCCCATAGCCAGCAATCAGAGCCCATAGCCACCAATCAATCAGAGCACATAGTCACCAATCAGAGCCCATAGTCACCAATCAATCAGAGATCAGAGACACCAATCAGAGCCCATAGCCACCAATCAATCAGAGCTCATAGTCACCAATCAGAGCCCATAGTCACCAATCAGAGCCCATAGTCACCAATCAGAGCCCATAGCCACCAATCAGAGCCCATAGCCACCAATCAGAGCCCATAGCCACCAATCAATCAGAGCCCATAGACACCAATCAGAGCCCATAGTCACCAATCAGAGCCCATAGCCACCAATCAGAGCCCATAGTCACCAATCAGAGCCCATAGTCACCAATCAAAGCCCATACTCACCAATCAGAGCCCATAGTCACCAATCAGAGCCCATAGCAACTAATCAGAGATCATAGCAACCAATCAGAGCCCATCGCAACCAATCAGAGCTCAGCTTTCACTTCATATAGGGCTCTGAAAGAATAAAAGCAGAGTTCTGATTGGTTGCCATGGTCTTTGGTTGCTATGGGTTCTAATTGGTTGCTATGGACAACAAAGACAGTCTTACTGTCACACTAGACAGTTTTCATACATAAGGCCCAAGCTTTTCCATACACTTTGTGCAAACGCACAATTCCCAAAAGCTTGCATCACCATCTGTCGCTGAGAATTGGACTCAGAAGTGACAAGTGCTGATCTGACCCCAAGCGGAGGCAAAGAGCGGCAGCAGTGAAAGTCTTTCAGGTTTGCCCTATGTCCTCACTAGAGGAAGTAGTAGTAATGACCACCAATATGGCGGCTATTGCTGCTGCACTTTTCTAAAAATGGGCACCACAACAAAAATTAAAGGGCTGCTCCCACGAAGCACAGTGCACTGCACAGGTCAGACCTCAGCCAGCCGTGAGCCAACCATGCCTGAGGATGAAGAGGGCGGCGCTTGTAGCTGTCCTCCCCATTCACTTCTATGGGAATTCAGAATACAGCCGAGTGTGTGCGCTCAGTTATATTCAGGAGCTCCCATAGAGGTGAATGTGTTAGAGTCTGATATGCAGCACTTGTCTCAGCAGGTTGCTGCCATTGCTCTCATGCTTTATACTGCATGCCCGCTCCTTCAGGGGACACCTACTCTAAGTGACTCCAGTTTTTGGGGCTTGTCCTGGACTCGGAGAGTTGAGCTGCTGCACTGCCCCCATTGTAGTGTAGCTGCGGCTCTGCTTACTCAAATTGGCTGCTATGTAGAAGCGGGAGCTCATCAGAAAGTCAATGCATGGAGAGCAACTAAATAAGCAGAGAAATACACTTTGGTGAGGTTTTTGTTTGTCACCGCGCACACAAGTGGCTGCTGCTGACAAGTGTATGGAGTATCAGCGGGGACAGCCTGATGAAGGACTTCCATATAGACACAGATTAGTATCTTGGCATGTGCAGCCATCACCTCTCACTCTCCGGTGACATCAGAAAAGGGGGCGAGGACGGAGAGGTAGAACTAGCAGCGCCATCTGCTGGTCACTTATGGTTAGTGCACATGAAACAAATGAAAGGTGTAAATGGATGAGGTGGAATTTACCAGCAGTTTTATGTATGGGTTTTTTAACTGCGAGTATGGGCAGTTCCCAATTCACCTTATACGGGAGGGGTCCTCTCTCTGGTTTGTACACAGAGCCGCAGAATAGATGTGGATATGAACATCTTAGATGAGACTCTCTCTTAGATCTCCGGAGCCTGAATTACACTCCAGAGCTGCATTCACAATTCTGCAGGCATCAGAGCTGCAATCGCCCAGCATTCCCTGCGAGGTCAGTGTCTACACCAGGAGCGCATTGTACGCGCGGGGAGGTAAGTCACATGTCAATTACTTGCGGTGAATACGCTCCGCGAGTAATGAATGTCAATGATCAGCGTGAGCTCCCGAAACACACGATGTATTGCGTACGGTACGCGCTGCAATAGGCCGGGTGATTTAGGAGTCGCGCTGATTAGCGCGTTTTCCCGAGGGGGGGGGGGCAGCCCACCGACCCATTGCCATTCATTATTTGTAACTGAGATATCAATAATATCCCCGCGTGTACAATACTATCTATACTATTGTACGCGCGGGGGGGGGGGGAAGAGGTGTAATCCATAGTTCTCTATGAGAGATATGGATTACCGTAATTGTGGCGCGCATCTCGCCGTGTATTAAGCGCCAATATGCGGCGAAATGCGCACCGCAATTATGCCGTGTGAACATAGCCTGAAAGTAAAATCTCAACTCTGGTTGCTATGGGCTCTGATCGGTTGCTATGGGCTCTGATCGGTTGCTATGGGCTCTGATCGGTTGCTATGAGTCTTACCGTTTTCATACATAAGGCCCATGGTCTTTTGAAATGGTTATATTTGGGCTGTGAATCTGAGATTGTTATATATGTAAAGGAGAACTATGGGGGGTAAGGAACTTGTATGTGTGACTGTGGAGGGATGTTTGGGAATGATTTTAGAGAGAACGTGTAACGTTTATTTGTGGGATAAAAAGGGAATAGAAGAACCGGATACGGAAGGGACATGGCCATTTCTGAAATAGAGGCACATGAAGAAGGTGCAAGGATCTGTTTGTATGACTGGATTGTAATGTGATGGGAAACAAAAGAAAAACCTAATAAACAGGATAAAAAATCTTCAGAATGTTCAAGCTGTCGGAGGGATGAGGGAAAGGAAATAAAAGGTGGTTTTAATCCGAACACAAAGGTTTTGGTTTTTTTGCATCAGCGTTGGATTGTCACTTTCTAACAATCTGAACATTGGTAACTTATGCTTAAAGGGGTTTTGCCAAGAAGTGAGTTCCTTACCTCTTATCTGCTCAGGAGAGAAGATTAACTCAGCATGCTGAGTCACAGGGAAGAGCGAGGGGGGTGAGCAGGGAGCGTCTGCAATGTTTACTAAAATAATTACGTTACAACCAGTGGATTCTCTATACAAAAGACACAGGCTCATTCACTGCTTTTTCTCCACAGTCCCTTGCCAGCTCCTTCATGTTCCCTATCCTCAGATAAGAAGTGCAGACAACGCAAGCACGGCCAGATCAGCTCCTATCAGCTGCTGGTCGTGTCTAATGTAAACTTTTAAGTAACTAAGGGCATGTAAGGAAGGCTGTAGCTCTCAGAGGCTTCACTTTTTTTGATGACATATATTTAGAAAAGTGATTAAATAGCCATTTTGGAGGATCCCACGTCAACATTACATCGTGGCAAAACCCCTTTAATTAGTATATTCACATTTTTCTGTTTCTGTTGGAAATCCAAATTCACAATTGCCAATACTGGAACTACCAGTGCACAAAATGATAGGTGGCACACACGGCAAATTTATTACATAGGCTTTAACCACAAAGCCTAGTAATAAAGTACATAATACCGCCCTCCACTACCCATACAACTCTACCGAACCTTGCCCACCTCATAAAACACTACCACATACAAACAATGCCATTCTAGAGTGTCTCATATCCAAAAAGCAGGGAGATCTCCAGCACCGTACGTGATAATAAAAGAAGACCTTTATTAGAAATTCATATTAAAAGTCACAGCTGTGAACAAGCGCTATACTGAGCCTGAAACGCATCAGCGTGTGGTTCTCTATGTGATTTTACTGTATTACATATCTATGACTTTTAATATGAATTTATTAGAAATTCATTTTAAAAATCATAGATATGTAATACAGTAAAATCACATAGAGAACCACACGCTGATGCGTTTCAGGCTCAGTATAGCGCTTGTTCACAACTGTGACTTTCAATATGAATTTATCAGAAATTCATATTAAAAGTCATAGATGTGTAATCCAGGGTAAAATTGCATCGCGACCCACACGCAGACGCGTTTTAGCCTCAGTATAGCACTTGTTCACAGCTGTGACTTTTAATATGAATTTCTAATAAAGGTCTTGTTTTATTATCACGTACGGCGCTGGAGATGTCCCTGCTTTTGGATATTTTCGTCTGCTGGATCCACAGCCAATCCGTGTGAGACCCTTCTAGTCTGTCATCTAGAGGGGTGAGCACAATTGTTCGTGTTTTTTATAGAGTGTCTTATACTGCTGCAAACACTACAGCCATCCACTGCAGATATATAACAGAGCCAAAATCATTAGTGATCCCGCCATGGTGCCAGTCACACTGCCACACCAGCGGACACCTATGCTCAGTTTTTTTAAAAACAACTTTTTGGATGTGCAGCGGAAGCATTGTTTGTCTACACTGACAGCACCAACCACAGTAGATACATAACCACTGCTGCAAAATGTAGGGGGCAGATCTGCACAGAACGTCCTACTCGTGTTTGCACTTCCGTGTTGCATCATTTCAGCGGGGGGTAGAGACAGGTGAGGTGGGGGGGGGGATAAAGAATCGCACCTGGTGACCTTCAATGGCTGATGAATCAGTGCTCCCTGGAGGTGTCCTCCTTTAAATCCCATGCACGTTCAGTCATACTGAATATAGGGAAGACAGGAGGCATAGCGGATCGCTGAACAAGTGTTTGGTTAATGTGTCCATATGTAAAACTTATTGCAATGGCAAACAATATGATTAAAATGCCATCTACATAGTGATATGAGCTGGATGCAGCACATGATAAAGATTCCCAAATTCACAGTGATGCTTATGAATTTATAGAAGTGCCACAAAGGGAGACATGTATGAAGGAAGGCACTTATAATCGCTTTTGTGCGATTATAAATTGCATCTAAAGTCCCCGCCCCTCGCCTGTGTGTTTGGCACGTTACGGAACTTAGACGCATTAGTAATGACCCAATCATATATAATGGCTATAGCTAGGCTGGAAATAAAGGAAAAGTCAATAAAATAACATGTCAGTGAATAGAAACCATGGTACTGATCCTGCTTGGTGGACACAGATCCCAGCAATACCTGTACTGTGCTGGCTCTTGCTGTATGTAGAATAAAGGGTGAGAGCAGAAAAGATACATTTCAAATTTAATGTAGTAAAAATAAAAAAAAAATAAAATCTGATCATCATCATCAGTGGGTTATTTCATGTAAAACTAGTTTTAGATTCTATTAATTTTAAATACATTTTATAGGAGATATTTTTTATATTTTTGGGACATTATATATTTTATATTCATTTTATATGATCACATTTTTTATTAAATTTAAATAATGTAATTTTCTATAGTTTGATAATTATCAGAAATTACTTTTTATTATTGTATTGGTGGAAGTTGAGAAATATTGGACATTTTTTCAGCAAATCTAGCTTCACTTCGACTCCTCAGGCTCAGGCAGAGCACATTGAGATAGGTCTGCCTGTCCGAGCAGTAATGCGCCTAGTTTTGCCGAACCACATTCATATATGTGTCTAATAATACCAGTGTGGTGCGACGCCCCCAGAACCACCTCTTGTTAGGCGCATTAGAAAGTTTTGAGTCTTGCGAACAATGCACCTAACACATTCATTAGGTGCATTAGACATCGTAGTCAGCTCACTTTGGCGCATTTTACGCCAGAAAAGGGTGAAAACCCCGATCATACAGGTCTCCCATAGTCTACACCATAAATACACGAGGTGATAATTAAATTGTCCGTATCCGCTACGTACAATTTAATTTTCACCCGTGTGTTGAGATGTATCACCTCGTGTATTTATGTGTCCGACAGTCACTTCCTTTTCAATGACTGAATAAAAAATATAGTAATACTGATCTACTGGACAAAGGTGAAGAAAAATCCAGAAGGGCAGGAGAGGGAGGAGGTTTGTCTAAAGAAGAGTTTAGCACAATATCTCACTGATGTATATTTCTTCTTCTTCATCCCTTCTCTATGTTCTGGCGATATTGTACATCTGCCTACTTGTAAAAAATTCTAATTTAAACTTATTTGGGAAAAAAAAAATGCCCATGGAAAAAGATACTGAGGCCCCATTTACACTTATATTTTGCAAAAAAAAAAAAAAAATACATGCTACTTTTATCACTTTGTGTTTTTTCGTGCAGTTTTTGTAGCAATATTGAAAAAAATAAATAGGGAAAAACCCTCTATTTTTTTCAGTGTATTTTACCCATCACAAATTACCCTCCATAAATCACATCAAAAAAATGCCCACATGCCATTCTTTTTGCTGAAAAATAAAATCAACAAAGGTCAACAGGGAGAAAAATAGTACAAACTGCTTAAAATAAGGGTCAGCGTGCTGCATTTAAAAAAAATAAATAAATAAATAAATTCACCAAAAGTGAAAAAAAACCTCTGCAAAGAAAAAAAGCGTCTGTAGTATGCGTTACGATTCGCCCCCGACTTACAGCTAATATCTGGCAATTGCAATTTTTGCAAAAAAAATGAAGTATGAAAAAGCACCACTAAAAATCCCCTTTTTTTTTTTCTTTTTTTTTTTTAAATCGCATAGAAGTTTTTTTCCCCCGCTTCTGTAATAACTAAGTATATGTAGTGTTCCCGATCATCTGGGTGTTTCCTGATTATATCGGGGGTAACCTCTCTCTTTTTTGGTTCCCTCAGTCTGTTTCCAGCGAGTAGAGGGGGTGGGTGGGTTTTTTCTGACATCTCTCGCTCCTCAGTCCCTTAATATTCAGCCTGAATTAGATGGAAAACCAAGTGATTTGACCTCTGTTCTGCACCGATTTCCATTCTGAAAAGGCCTTTAATGATTTTAATATTGATCTGACAAAAGCGAGCAGACAACTTTGTCTTGGGGTAACAATGTCGTCTGAATGGCGGCTGTGTAGAATGTGTGAATGTCACTTGCTGTTGATATGAGGAAGGTTTGCCTGGTTTATCCCCGATTCTGTGGGAGTAATCATGTGGACGCTCGGCGCTCCCTTTCGGCCCAAGATGAACCAAGGTGACTTTATCGGTGGAGGAGCAATTAGGGAGCCGGAGAAAGTCTTCTAGTCGGGATTAGTGGGATATTTCACTGGGCTGGTGTATATATTGATATACAAGACAATATTCAGAACAGAGCAGGTGTCGGACAGATACAAACAGTGGCATCCGCTGACTTTCGGCTTGTCATTGAGTTTGCAATTAAACCTATGACCCATATTAAATTAATAGTGGAGTTAGAAGAGGAATTACTGCAGCATTGGTGAGGCACGGTTCACACTGGTAATTTTTCCAATTGCTCCAAATATGAATTTTTTTTTAAAAATAAAAATGTAAAAAAAATCTGGTACTCGTAAAGTGGAATTTAATGGAACCAAATGAAAAAAAAAATTATCCATTCAGCTTCAACAAATAGCAGAAAAATAACTATATATTATAAAATTGTGGTTAGAACACGGATCCAGTTTAATCGTGATTTGATAACAGGAATGAAAGTTTTCCTTTTAGGGCAGATTGGTTCCTGCCCTACGGGCTCCATATGCAGGATCAATAGGGGACAAGCGTTAGGGTATATTCACACAGCATTCTTCAATCCGAAAAAATGGATTGTAAAACACATTCAAACAAGCAGTGCAGCAAAAACGCCGCCTATACTATTAAACAGGGCGTCTGCTATGTAAAACAGATCAGGAATTGACACGACAATTCTTTGAACGGATCAGAAAGACGCATCAGAAAGATGCAAGTAAACACGTATCGGCGATCACTCATCTGAACAGCGATGTGTGTTGTACATTGAAACTAATGTAAATCACGCTGCACATTGTTAGATGCGGGTTCGGGTCTAAAACACAGATCCAAACACGCATCTAAAAAACACTGTGTGAACAGACCCTTACTAAAAAACTGACACCCTTCGGCCACAAGAAAGCAGGAGGATAGGATGAACTCGATGGACATATTTTTTTTCAGCCTTACTATGCAATTTATTTTTACTAAATAAAACTAATACACTATATATATATCATATTAGTTTTTAGTTTTATTTAGTTGAAATAAATTGCAATAGTTACATACATATGCATATATATATATATGATATAGATATATATATATTTTTTCCTTTTGACTTTTATATATATATATATATATATATATATATATATATATGTATATATCTATATATATATATATATATATAGCACTCTGATAGAATTATTTTTTTTCTTTAAAAAGTGGGTGGCGGCGACTATATGACCAGAGTCACTAGTCTCATAAAATATCCAAAGAAAATCGCAGCACTCCTTACTTGAAAAAAATGAATTTAACTTTATTCTAGCTTGTCCAACGACGACTTTTCGGCTACAAGAGCCTTGAGAAAGGCTCTTGTAGCCGAAAAGTTATCACTGGACATGTTGGAATAAAGTTAAATTAATTTTTTCAAGTAAGGAGTGCTGCGATTTTCTTTGTGTATATATATATAGAATACTGAACCTGGATTTAATTTTTGAATGGAGATAATTTGTTACAAGTTAAATGAATGTTTTGTTGTGTTTTTTTTTTAATCAAAAACTAGAAATAGAGAATTGTGCTATTATAACATGGTCAACATACTCATAATAAAAAAGAGGAAGCGTGAGAGAAGGGGAGAGACAAACATTTTCCCAATTTTTATGAAATTGCTAGAAGAAAATAAAAAGGAAAAGATAAGTATCTGATTAACAAATTCTCTGTTCATCTGAGCAATGTAAAAAAAAAAAATGAAGCAAAGAATCTAATTTCTATCTATGTGTCTACCTCATATCTATCTCAAATCTATCTATAGAGCTCATATCTTTCTACCTACCTATCTCATAATTATCCGTCGATGCGTCTATCCATGTAAAAATGCTACATATGTCATATGTGTGTGTGTGTGTGTGTATATATATATATATATACACACATATATAGATAGATATGAGATAGATAGATATGAGATAGGTAGATAGATATGAGATAGATAGATAGATAGATAGATAGATATGAGATAGATAGATATGAGATAGATAGATATGAGATAGATAGATATGAGATAGATAGATATGAGATAGATATGAGATAGATAGATAGATAGATATGAGATAGATAGATATGAGATAGATATGAGATAGATAGATAGATATGAGATAGATAGATATATAGGAGATAGATATGAGATAGATAGGAGATAGATAGATAGATAGGAGATAGATAGATAGGAGATAGATAGATAGGAGATAGATAGATAGGAGATAGATAGATAGATATGAGATAGATAGATAGATAGATAGATAGGAGATAGATAGATAGGAGATAGATAGATAGGAGATAGATATGAGATAGATAGATATGAGATAGATATGAGATAGATAGATAGAGATATAGATAGATAGATATGAGATAGATAGATAGATATGGGATAGATAGATAGATATGAGAGAGATAGATAGATATGAGATAGATAGATAGATAGATAGATAGGAGATAGATAGATAGATAGGAGATAGATAGATAGATAGATAGATAGGAGATAGATAGATAGATAGGAGATAGATAGATAGGAGATAGATAGATAGATATGAGAATAGATAGATATGAGATAGATAGATAGATAGATAGATATGAGATAGATATGAGATAGGAGATAGATATGAGAGAGATAGATATGAGATAGATAGATAGATATGAGATAGATAGATATGAGATAGATAGATATGAGATAGATAGATATGAGATAGATAGATATGAGATAGATAGATATGAGATAGATAGATATGAGATAGATAGATATGAGATAGATATGAGAGAGATAGATAGATATATAGATAGATGGGAGATATGAGAGAGATAGATAGATATGGGATAGCTAGATAGATATGAGAGAGATAGATAGATATGAGATAGATAGATAGATAGATAGATAGATAGATAGATAGATAGGAGATAGATAGATAGATAGGAGATAGATAGATAGATAGATAGGAGATAGATAGATAGATAGGAGATAGATAGATAGGAGATAGATAGATAGATAGGAGATAGATAGATAGATATGAGATAGATAGATAGATAGATATGAGATAGATATGAGATAGATAGATAGATAGATATATAGATAGATAGATAGATAGATAGATAGATAGATAGGAGATAGATAGGAGATAGGAGATAGGAGAGAGATAGATATGAGATAGATAGATATGAGATAGATAGATATGAGATAGATAGATATGAGATAGATAGACATGGGATATGAATAAAAGAAAGAGAGAAGGCAGAAGGCGCACAATAGTGAAGTACGTTCAAAAATAGTATATTGATGTTGAATAAATATATGCTCACCTCTTGTAGTTGTGCTATTGGGTCCGAGGCACAACTCTCGAAGTAGCTTAACAGTACCAACGTGAAGTTGGAATCGTACTGCAGCCTTGCGTCCCGGCTCCCACGTGTAGAAAACTAACGTGGCATTACATAAAATAAAAGCCAAAAAGAAGGGACTGCGGCGCACGTACTTTAAAACAGGGAATGCCAGAGAGTAGAAAGTTTACTACAACTCTGATTTATTCAAAGAGACTGCAAGTCTCAGCGTAAAAGAACATAGAAAGCTAGACGCGTTTCGCGTGGCAAATCCACGCTTCCTCAGGGGTACAGATGTAGACATTGTAACGCAAATATATAGAGAACGTCATCTACAAAAAAATAGCGGTACAATTATTAGTGACCATAGAAATTCATTGTTACAAACAAAAAGAAACCAAGTGTATTACGTGCATTGCCGGTGGATAAAACTTCTGTCAATCACTATAGACTCGTGCTGATGAGCGGAAGAGGATTGCAAAGAGATACAAGGTGTCAGTGTGGTTAACACACCTGTCTCTTGAAATACAATCCGTGATTAGCGTTAAGTATAGTGTTAAACCATATAGCATTCAGAAAAAAAGAAAAAAACGGACTGTCAATAGATATATATGTAACAAACTATATTTGAGAACTCCTTATAACTGAGACTAATACTTTGGTCCTAAAGGGATAGGATGTCAATTAAATAAAAGACCTTATTAGTAAAAATCACAGAATAAAAGGGTAAGAAAATTAGCCCAGGATCGTAGGGTGTGAGACAGTGAGATACTGCTAACATGAAATAAGCACGTACTTAGTATGGGGGTGGATAGAGCGCAAAGCAAAATAAGACGCTCCAACAAAACGCTCTTGTGTGGATGACACTGATGAACTGCAAAAAATTATATGTTAAATAGCAGTGATGTTAAAATATAGACAAAGTAAACATTCCCTGTTTTAAAGTACGTGCGCCGCAGTCCCTTCTTTTTGGCTTTTATTTTAGATATGGGATAGATAGATATGGGATAGATAGCTATGGGATAGATAGGAGATAGATAGATAGATATGAGATAGATATGAGATAGATAGATAGATAGATAGATAGATAGATATGAGAGAGATAGATAGATATGAGATAGATATGAGATAGATAGATAGATAGATATGAGATAGATAGATAGATAGATAGATAGATATGAGATAGATAGATAGATAGATAGATAGATATGAGATAGATAGATAGATAGATATGAGATAGATAATGATAGATAGATATGAGAGAGAGAGATAGATAGATGATAGATAGATGATAGATATGAGATAGATAGATATGGGATAGATAGATAGATAGATATGAGAAAGATAGATATGAGAGAGAGAGATAGATATGAGATAGATAGATAGATATGAGATAGACAGATAGATAGATATTAGATAGATAGATAGATAGATAGATAGATATGTGAGAGAGAGATAGATAGATAGATAGATATGAGATAGATAGATAGATATGAGATAGATATGAGATAGATAGATATGAGATAGATAGATATGAGATAGATAGATATGAGATAGATATGAGATAGATAGATAGATATGAGATAGATAGATAGATAGATAGATATGAGATAGATATGGGATAGATAGATAGATAGATATGAGATAGATATGAGATACATAGATAGATAGATATGAGATAGATAGATAGATAGATAGATAGATAGATAGATAGATAGATAGATAGATAGATAGATAGATATGAGATAGATAGATATGAGATACATAGATATGAGATACATAGATATGAGATAGATAGATAGATATGAGATACATAGATAGATAGATAGGAGAGAGATAGATAGATAGATATGAGATACATATATAGATAGATATGAGATAGATGGATAGAGGCATGGATAGATAGATAGATAGATAGACAGATAGGAGATAGATATGAGGTAGATAGATATGAGGTACATTGATAGATAGGAGATAGATTGATAGATAGGAAATAGCTAGATAGATATATATATTAGATAGATATGAGATAGATATGAGATACATAGATATATATGAGGTAGATATATATGAGGTAGATATATATGAGGTAGATCAATATGAGGTACCTAGATAGATAGGAGATATATATATATATATATATATATATAGATATATATATAGATATGAGAGAGATAGATAGGAGAGAGATAGATAGATAGATATGAGATAGATAGATAGATAGATAGATAAATAAATATATATAAGATAGATAGATAGATATAAGAGAGATAGATATGAGATAGATAGATATGGGATAGATAGATATGAGATAGATAGATATAAGAGAGATAGATATGAGATAGATAGATATGAGGTAGATAGTTAGATAGATATGAGATAGATAGATATGAGATAGATAGATAGATATGAGGTAGATAGATAGCATCACATCTAGCATTTTACATATGGATGTGTGTGCATAGATAAATATATACGTACACTCACACATATGGGTGATATTTCTGCTGTACACCTTTACATGCCAGTTGAGCATGAGTTCAGTCCACATGCTATGTTTGCATAATATCATCTAATAGTACCTTATGTGCCCCCTGTCCCTCCAGAACATCTGCTTTCTGTAATCTATTTTGCATGCTTGATGAATATTTCATGTCAGCCCCATCCAGAGGCTGGAGCAGCACTTACTTTAGTTTAGGTCAATTACGTCTAATTTGCGTTGTATTTCACTTCACCATACAGAGATGCTGGCTGTGCAGTGCATGGACCCCAGACATGGTGACCTGATGCATCAGGAATAGCTTCCTGATCAGGTCACCGCAGTGTTCAGTTCTACCAATGGAGACAAAACGAGGGGACTCACCGGTGTGCCTGCCCCTCTGCAGCCGGGTATGTGCAGGGCCCGGCCATGCTTTGCTCGCTCTTACACTTGTGCTGGAATCCAGTTCCGCAGGTAATAATATATTGTCGGCTACAATCTGACACTTACACTCGTTCGCTGTGGGAGGATCCAATTGTCACTTGTCCATAATTAAGTCCTCGCGGTCCAGACACTTGTTACAGTGCTAAATACTAATGCTGGACTAAGTATTTTTTGTTTGAGTGAACGGTGTAATTTAATCCCTATTCACAGGCAAGGAAACAAAGTGCTAGTTAAAAGGTTAATGTCAAGAGACCTACGTGATAGAGTAGTCGCCCAACTAGAAGTTCGGCCAGACCACATGTCGCCCTAAGGCACCTGTATGCAGAACACACCTTGACAGCTAGATTGCAGTTTTTGGCTAAGGCGGCTTTCAGTGAAAAGAGAAGATTGAGTTTTAGCCTGAAAGATATAAACCAGGACCAAGACTTCCTACAAAATATAATGAAATCTTAGGCTATGTCTACACAGTGACTGTAAAATACTATTGGAAATGCGATGGAATTTTCCAATCATTATACCTGTATCACATGTCAGTCACTAACCTGCGATCCCATTAAATAAACAGCAACATTTTTGGTGTGGTTCTAGCTACTGGTAGTTTGGGCCTGTATCTGTGATACACTGGCCCAACATAGGACAGCAAAGGCATCCAACAGTTCTCATGATAGATAGATATGATATATATTATATATATATATATATATGATATATATATATATATATATATATATAGATAGGAGATAGATAGATAGATATATAGATAGGAGATAGATAGATAGGAGATAGATAGATAGGAGATAGATAGAGAGATAGGAGATAGATATGAGATAGATAGATAGATAGATAGATATGAGATAGATTAGACGTGCTCTGTGGAAAATGGAGGACTCACAGCGCTCGTAACACTACAGAACTCGCATGCCCTTTAGTTTGGGTAAAGTAGCGTTACTCGCCTGCACCGGCGCTTCATCAGAGGCATCTGATGAAGCGCCGATGCAGGTGAGTAACGCCGCTTTACCCAAACTAAAGTGCATGCGAGTTCTGTAGTGTTACGAGCGCTGCGAGTCCTCCATTTTCCACAGAGCACGTCTATATTCAACTCGCTGTATTGATCGACAGAGTGAGAAGGATTGCTGGCTGCCGTTTACTCTGGAGCTCATGTTTCTTTGCAAACGTTAACGAGTGTTGTGCCTCTACTAACTAGCACAACTCAAGCAGGTTGGTGCATATCTTCTGGCACTGCTTTTAACTAACCTGCCTATTTGTGCACACCTCTTTTTGTTTCCTTTCTCCCTTTTCTATGAGATAGATTAGATAGATATGAGAGATCGATAGAAAGATATGAGATAGATATGAGAGAGATCGATAGATATGAGATAGATATGAAATAGATAGATAAATATGAGATAGATAAATATGAGATAGATAGATAGATAGATATGAGATAGATAGATATGAGAGATCGATAGATAGATATTAGGTAGATAGATATTAGATAGATATAAGATAGATAGATATGGGATAGATAGATAGATATGAGATAGATAGATATTAGATAGATATGAGATAGATAGATATGAGATAGATAGATATGAGATAGATGGATAGATAGATATGAGATAGATAGATAGGTAGATAGATATGAGATAGAAGGATAGATAGATATAAGATAGATATTTGATATATAGATATAAGATAGATAGATAGATTGATATAGAAACTAGGAGACAAAAGAAGAAGGTGCACAATAGTGAAGAATGTAGCGATTGGAGAAATACAGAAAACAGATAATAAATCTGCTAACCTGGTTCAGTTGTGCTCAAAGATCGAGGCACAACACCCTTTAAGTCAAATAGAATTAGATTCCACGGAGCGATCCAAGTTGCACGGCAGATAGCGTTCCTTCTCTCGTTGTAGATATGGTGCAGCGAGTTTAATAAACAGAGAATTGTAAAAACAAAAAAAAAAGGTAGCGGCGCGGGTTTTTCCTAGGATCCCTTAGCATGGATCCCTTCAGAATTTTATAAAGTTTAAACTTTTTAAAAAACTAGTGAGGAGGTTTCTCAGCAACCCAGATAAAAGCAATTGGCACTACAACCTTTTCGGTTACACCCCCAACTGGCGCTTCTCAGAGGCATAAGGGAAAAGGAACAGTTGCTGGTATTTATCTGATACATTGTTTCAGACTGGATAAAATGTTGTCAATCAAAATAAAAAGGTAATACCAATCCAAGGGGGGGAAACAGGGAAATGGAACTCTCAAAAGATCCATATCGATTTTCCCAACACAAGGCATTGAGGAAAAAAGCCGTATCTTAAATGTAGTCACCAATAAAAATATATAAAAAGCACAAAAAAAATAATAAATATCTATAATTACTAGATTCCAATTAAAAAATAATACAAAAAAACAATTCATATCAAGTATTGCACAAAACTCTATAGAAAATGAAAAGTTCTAATAGTAGCTACTAATAAAAGAAAAAAAAAAAAGAAAAAATTTTGGCCTTTATTGAAAAATTAAATATTGTCTTTTTTAATGTAAAAGTTTCTATTTCGTTAAGGGCCCTTCTTTTGTCAGTTTCATCTTACATCCAATAGATTTTCTCTTTTTTGGAGCACGGGAATCTATTGGGACAATCGCTAATTTTTGATCGATGGGAAAATAATTTGTATAACAAAAAATTTTGATATGTTTTTCTCTAATAGTCGGGACCTCTGTCTTAAACCCCCTTTTTTATTGCGGGCCCTTTGCCGTTTAATCTTAGTGAAAGGGGTCAAGTAGTTCTCCCTATATATTTTTTTTACAGACGTTGTATTAAATAGATGACGAATTGGCTTTTACAATCTAGATGTTATTTGATATAAAAGATTCTGTTGAAATATTAAGGAAATTTTTTTAGTTTCCAAATATTTTTTCCCACAGAAAGGACCAGGGCAATTGCATAAAAAAAATACCCCCTTCCAATCCCCCATCATCACTTTAAAAAAAAGGGGCTCTAAACGATTTAGGGGCTAAATTCCTTTAGGGTTTGGTGCCTTCTGAAACTAAATTAGGGCTCCAGGGGGCTATGGGGCCCAAGAAGGGGCTCTTTTAACAAGGTGCCCAAGCCTCTGTAAAATGGTTTTTAATTTTTTTATGTGCATGTTAAAATTTTGTTTTTAATGCGAAATTTGGTATGTTTGTTTTTCTCTAGTGTTCTGTTTTCGTTTATCACTAGAAAATCTTTTTGAGTCTACTTTGTTTTTTTTAATAGCATCATTATTAATTTTTTTTGGTATGTTTTTCCAAAAACCTTTTTTCAAGTAGAAAGATTGTCCTTTGAAGGGGTTTTTTTCTTGTCAATTTTTAAGTATCTTCTCATTTGTCCTTTTAAAGGGGGTTTTTTTAACCGGGTTTTAATGGGGTCTAGTAAAATTAAAAAAACTTTTAGTATCTACTTTTTAAAAAAGGTGGAAGTAATAAAACTTACTGCGGGTTTAGAGTTTTTAGGTCTAAAAATTTCGATTTCCTGGAATTAATGTGCTGTAAAAGAAATTCCCCAATTTTTGAATTTAGTGAGATAAAAATTTTGGGATTTCTAAAACGGCCCTTTCCAATAACAAACAGGTCATCATAACCTTTTGTACAATAAAACTTTTTATAGAGGAGGGGAATAATGAGGGTTTTTAAAAACAGACCCATATACAATTCGAATCGCGGCCCCCATTTTAGTCCCCTTAGCAGCCCCTTCCTTTGCCAGAGGGGGCGCTACCGTATTTATAGATAGTAGATAAGAGATAGACAGATATGAGATGATAGACAAAAATGAAGGATAATAGATATATATAGATTAGTGATACATAGAAAGATTGAGTTAGATATTTGAGATAGATTTGAGTTGAAGTAAAGATAGATAGGAGATAGATAAATGAGATAGATAGTTAGATAATAGATAGGGATAGATAGAGATCGATAGAGAGATATGAGAAGATTTAGTGATATGAATAGAAGATCAATGATAGGAGATATGAGTGGAAGATAATCAATATAAGATGATGGGAGATAATAGGGTAGATAGTAATATGAGTGGGAATAGATTTGAGAGAGATAGTAGAAGATAGGAATAGATAGATATGAGTCGATGTAGTAGATATGGGTAGTAGATATAGATAGTTAGATAAGAGATGATGAGATATATAGATAGATATGAGATAGATAGATATGGAAGATGAGTATTAGATAGTATAAATAGATAATAATATGAGAGATATAGAGATAGATAGTGGATAGATCTTGAGTGATGATATAGGGCCCCAAGACATCTTTTAACTACATGAAACATGAGGATGACTAAAGAATTTTAATGATTGTGTGGTTTTTATTCTGCAAGAGAATCACTGACTAGTAATGACTCCCGACTTTTTTTCCCCCTTGGGTTGAACTTGATGGATATAAGTCTTTTTTCAACCGTACTATGTAACTGAGGTATGTGAATATTGCTCAAACTGCTGCCAAGATAGGGACTATATAGTAAATTAATGTCCCGCCCAACCATCCAAGGGGGAAAGGAAAAAAAACCATAATGTTTAATTTGGGAAAAAAAGGTAATAAAGAGTCAAAGTTGCAAGAGGGTAAGAGGCAGGTGGAAGGAAGGTGGACTGATCTGGGTGGATATTAAAAAAAAAAAACAAAAAACACACACACATTGCAATCTAAATGATGAAAAATAAAAATGCCTACTGGTAATGCTTACACATTGCAGCCAGGATTAATGGATTAGACTGATTGCCAGCACTTGTGTCGATCTAGTATAGAAGCAGCACAGCCCCACACCGTCACTGGAGGTTATTGGATTTTGCAAGTTTTTTTACTATGTTAGACAGTCTTCTCTTTTAAAGAAATTAAAGGTGTTGCCCGTTTGATTTTATACAATTTGTTTTTGCATACAGATAGTCTTATATAATAATAAAAAAAATAATCACCTCTGTTTATCCCTCGATCCAGTGCTGCCGCCCCTTGGCACTGAACGTGACCGTAAGCCCAAACACGGGTGCAGCAGTGACGTCCTGTTCAGCCGAGCCAGGAAGTAAACACAGCATTGGAGAATAGCGGGGGCACCCACCAAGGGGGAAAGGGGATGTGAGAACAAATTTTTTTTTTTTACGCCATAATATGCTAAAAAACTGATAAAAATAAACTATATATGTAGTACTATTTTTTTTTATTAATCATGTATGTATAAATATATGTACATGCTTTAGACATATCTTACATATATATTTATATATAAACGTATATAGAAAATATATTTTCAATACACTGTATTATGTATAGATTTTTTCGTCTTTCTATTTTTAATTTTATGCTCTAGATTTTTTTACACACAAATATATGTATTTGGGTTGATTATATTTTTTTAATTTAAATTTTATATATTTGTTTGTGTATTATAATAATATATTTATACATCACACACACACACGTGTTATATGTGTTTTTATGTATGTAATTGTGTTATGTTATTTTCGGTGTGTGTGTGTTTTATATATAAATATAAATTATATGTGTGATATCATGTATATGGTGTATATATGTGTGTATGTATTTTATATTTTATGTGCTGAATATATATGTGTGTGTATGTATATTTGTGTATATATATATGTATATTATGATGTTATGTGTACATATATGTAATTTTTAGTATGTATTTTGTGTGTGTTATGTGTTTTTTATGTTTTTTATATATATTTTTTATATATATATATATGTATGTTGTTGTTTATGTATAATTGTGTTTTGAATATATGTTGTGTGTTTGTGTTGGGGGTATATGTTAATATATGTGTTTGTGAATAAAAATATAGAGCATAAAATTGTAAATATAAATGTTAATAAAATGTTTCAATATATTAAGTATTAAAGATTTTTTAATCTTCAAAACATGTTAGTTTTGTTTTAAAATTTATTCAGATATATATTTTTAAAAAAACACAAAACAGGGTGATAAAGGGCAAACTTAGTAATAGGGCCCCCACTGATGGTATTAAAAAAAAAAAAATTTTAAAATATATATTATATATATATATATATATATATCATGTATTTACTATGTTTATCATCGTTTTCTAATATACAATTATTACAATATTCTGCAACATGCAATAGTTAGAATCCCTCCTGTCACTAACAGTGGAGACATCAGTTGTCTGCCGTGAACACAGACCAGTTTCTAAGACCCTTATCTATTATGCTTTGCCCCATAACTTCCAAATAATGTGCCCCCACTGGTGTGAGTGCTGCTGGTTTTAGCTATAACAAATCACATTAACCAAGCGCTGCTGTGATTTCGGAGCGAGGGTGACGCGGACCCTTCTCCTCCACCTTCCTGGCGGCTGTATAACAGCCCATAATTGAGTCGGAGGTACAATAATCTACCATTTGGATTTTCCCTACACACAACAGACGGAGATCATAGTAAACAGCGAGGTTTTCTCTCCCCCCAGCAAGTGAAATGTGCGTCCTGTGGAAGTCCTGGGAGGAGAGAGCTCAGAAACGATCTGGGCTGTTTCATTTCTGGAGTGACAGCTCTATTCAATTGTCGGCAAATAGCATTTTGTGTGTCTCTGTGGCTTTTTCTGGAAGATTAGCCGGTGGGGGATGAATGGTAAGCATTATTCCAACCACTTGGTATTCTGAAATGCCAAAATAATTACCAGGGACTAATTCAAGGCATTTAGTGGGTGAAAAAAAAGGCAAAAAAAAGAGTAAAACATTTTTAAAAAAAGCTTTAATTTAGGGGAAAAGCTATTTTTTTCTATTACGTTTTGCCATAAATTTCTATATATTTTTTTTTAATTTTTAGGTTTAAAGATGGATGTGACTCCACCGTCCGGTGCTTCCAGTATTCATTCTGCTATGTGTAGCACACAAAGGAGATGACTGGTTGGCATCGGAGTTGGCGAGGGGAGTACAAAGCGAGAGAGCGGTCGTTTTCTTACCTTTTGTCAGGCCAGGATATGGGGGTCTACAGGATCCCTCCTCACAAGATACCGGGTGATGCTACTTCAAGAAGTTCCTTCCAAAATATGCAGCCACGTGTTGCGTGGAACGTTGTCCCTTGTCTTTTCCACCTGCTGCGGGGCTGGGTGTGACATTCCTGAGTGCTTGTAAGGGGTATCCAAGATTTAGAAGGGGAGTGGCGGGCGAGGGGGGGCACCAGCCTGAAGTGGCACTCTGCCTTGGACGGAGAGGGCTGTTTGGGGGATTTCATGGTTCTGTGCTTCCCAAAGAGGCTGAATCGAGGGGATAATTTCACATCCAGAGACAGATCAGCTGCTCCTGTGTGCACAGGGACAAAATAAAGAAAATAAAAGTAGGAACAATCTACATAAGACGATGAGTTTATTCCCTCTACGCTTCTACCCGTGCACCGCTCTGTCAGCAGGACTCACAGACGTTCAATAAAAAGAAATTACCGTACTTGCACTAGATTTTTTAGTATATTTTATTAATTGTTACTTCTAAGTAATGAATATTTTAATAATAGAAAAAAATATATAGCTAATTTGTGGAAATAAATTAAACAAAAATAATTGGATCACGAATAAGCAAAATGAACGCCTGTGTCCATATTCACAGCCATATATATGTATATATACATATATATGTGTGTGTATATAAGTGTATGTATATATAAGTGTATGTATATATGTGTGTATATATAA
Source organism: Phyllomedusa bahiana (assembly GCA_025379985.1). Taxonomy (NCBI): domain Eukaryota; kingdom Metazoa; phylum Chordata; class Amphibia; order Anura; family Hylidae; genus Phyllomedusa; species Phyllomedusa bahiana. The sequence goes on along the minus strand of JAODAL010026591.1, from coordinate 11,368 downwards.
GTGTATGTATATATATGTGTATACATATGTCTGTGTATATGTGTATGTATATATGTGTTTGTATATATATGTGTGTATATGTATGTGTGTATGTATATATGTGTATATATGCGTGTGTATGTATATATATTTTGGGGTTTAAAATTTTTAATTTTTAATATGTGTGTTTATATATTGGGGTTATATATGTGTTAATATGTGTGTTTGTATATATGTATGTGTATATATATGCTTGTGTATGTATGTATGTGTGTATATATATGTATGAATTATGGAAGTCACATATTACGTTAATGATGCAATGATACGCAAATGGTAAAAAAAAAAATGGAAACAATATATTTAAAACCTCTTGATTTGTTCAGTATGGAGTCTGAGTGCCATGTGCAGAGATCCTCACACTGCTGTCAGAGAGGTATAATATACCCCCTAGAATGAACTTGGGTGAATCATCAGGATTGGCTCCTGGTGGCTCCTGTGCAATTGTCAACCATTAGTGTCCCAGATGTGTTCGATGGGAGACCAATCTGGAGATGCTGTAGACCAGTGGTCTCAAACTGCGGCCCTACAGCTGTAGGGAAACTACAACTCCCATCATGCATTTATATCATCTATAACAGTGGGCATGATGGGAGTTGTAGTTTCCCAACAGCTGGAGAGGCGCGGTTTGACAGCCCTGCTGTAGGCCATGGTGACATGTTTTGGCCACACAAGTCCACACACTGGTTCCACAGCCAGATCATAGTAACGGCGAGCTGTAAGTGTACCTGAAGTAAAGGCTAGAGGGGTCCGACTATGGACATTATGCCGCCCCACAGCATAATCCCGGGGGCTGAGTGGACCCAGAACCTCCGTTTGCTAAGTGGAAACCTCCGGTATTAGGCTGAAAGGCAGACCCCTTGCTGAAAGGACAGACCTCCGTTGCTGAAGAGGACAGACCTCCGTTGCTGAAGAGGACAGACCTCCGTTGCTGTAGAGGACAGACCTCCGTTGCTGAAGAGGACAGACCTCCGTTGCTGAAGAGGACAGACCTCCGTTGCTGAAGAGGACAGACCTCCGTTGCTGAAGAGGACAGACCTCCGTTGCTGAAGAGGACAGACCTCCGTTGCTGAAGAGGACAGACCTCCGTGCTGAAAAGGACAGACCCCCGTTGCTGAAAAGGACAACCTCCGTTGCTGAAGAGGACAGATCTCCCGTTTGCTGAGGGACAGACCTCCGTTGCTGAAGAGGACAGACCTCCGTTGCCGAAGAGGACAGACCTCCGTTGCCGAAGAGGACAGACCTCCGTTGCTGCAGAGGACAGACCTCCGTTGCTGCAGAGGACAGACCTCCGTTGCTGCAGAGGACAGACCCCCGTTGCTGTAGAGGACAGACCTCCGTTGCTGAGGAGGACAGACCTCCGTTGCTGTAGAGGACAGACCTCCATTGCTGTCTTGCCTTTGAGAGCTGTGGGGGACCTCGATGTCTGTCTCGTAACCCAATGTCAATCAGCCCTGTCACTGAGATTGCCCAGACACCCTGAGGAAGGCTCCCATGAGGTGACAGTAACAATTCCATAGGCCAAGTCATCCCATTAGTTTCCAAGAATATCAATGGGGCGATGCTTTACTAGAAGGACATGACAGCACTTGGTGAATGTATAGGGGCCTTTCTTCTAAATATGACTTAAAGGGGAAGTCAATCTCCATCAAATAAACAAAACAACTTTAGGGTATTGTTCACACAGTGTTTTTGAAGTGTAAATTTACGCTTCAAAATCAGCTTTCAGAAACGCCTCATTAGAGGCATATTTTGAAGCGTTTTTTGAAGCGAACAGGCAGTCCCCGGGTTACATACGGGTTAGGGACTGTAGTTTTGTTCTTAAGTTAAATTTGTATGTAAGTCGGAACCAATATATTTAGTACATGTATGGTGTGTAATTATAGGCAGGTATATGTCCCCTAGCAGGTATATGTCCCTCATAGCAGCTATAGGCAGGTCTATTTCTCCTCATAGGCAGGTATAGGTCCCTCATAACAGGTATAGGCAGGTATAGGTCCCCATAGCAGGTATAGGTCCCCCATAGCAGGTATAGGCAGGCAAGTCCCCCATAGCAGGTATAGGCAGGTATGTCCCCCATAGGTAGGTATAGGCAGGTATGTCCCCCATAGGTAGCTATAGGGAGGTATGTCCCCTATAGGTAGCTATAGGCAGGTATGTCCCCTATAGGCAGGTATGTCCCCCATAGGCAGGTATGTCCAAAAACCATTACCCCCCAGCTATGTCCATCAGGCCGGGTGAGTCAGGCAGTGTGATGACATCGCGCGCTGCCTTTGCCGGAGACTCCGGAAAGTCGCAGGTCTGCTTGCGGCCTTCCGGAGTTCTATTGCGGAGCAGGGAGCGCTCACTCTCTGCTCCGCCATAGAGTCTTCCGATGTATGCGCTCCGGAAGGAGCGCATAGAGCCGAAGCAATCCCCACCGGTGCCCGGACGCCGACGGGGACCGGAGAGTCAGCTGTATGTGCTCTCAAGAGTCACATGCAGCTGCAAAGATTGCTGACAGCGCCCGGGCCACCGCAGTGCTCGGATGCTGTCAGCTGTCCCTGGCTTGCGTCGTTCCAGTCCCCGTTCGTAACTAGGGGACAGATGTAAGTCGGAACCACGTAAGTCGGGGACTCACTGTATATCTATTAAATGTAACTCCAGCATTGGATAGTGCAGGGAAGGTTTTTACATTTGTTTGCTGCCTATGCACCTGTTAAGAATTTCACGTCATTTTCACCTCATGGGCTTATGTGGCATGCTGGAACTTGTCGTTCCACAGCTACTATCTGCTGTGGAACATGGAACAACAAGTGCCAGTATGCCCCACAAGTCTCCGTTTGTAACTAGGAGACAGATGTAAGTCAGAACAGTGTAAGTCGGGGACTGCCTGTATTTTGAAAAATCCCATCCCCATTGTTGACTATGGGGATTTTACAAGCAAAAAAACGCCTCAAGAATTGACTTCACTTATTTTTATGGCCGTAATTTGCGTCCAAATAACAGCTCACAAAAAAGCTTCATGTGAATGACAAGGCGTGTTTTACATTATATTCAATGAGGAATGATTTGTAACTTGGCTGGTTTTGGGCCGTTTTCCAGTACGTAAAATGTGCTAAACAAAGGCCCAAAAAATGCTGTGTGAACATACCCTTAGGCCATGTCCCCATGGCATGGGGTTTCATCCGGTTTTTGGTTTTGAAAACCGGCTGCAAACCGGGTGAAAACTTTTTACACACGCCACTATGGAAAACCCACGCACGGATTTTCAGGCCAACGGCCGCCCGAAAAACAGAACATGCTCATTCTTCCAACCGGTTTTCGTGCCGAATATGACGCCAAGTGTGTCCATAGAGCTTGAGGCGCCACAGGAGTTATTATACACTATAGTTCTATGACACTTTGCTGGTGAGCTCCCAATATAAAGGATGAATTGGCAGTGAGCTGGATACTATGACTGCTGTTCTCTTGTGTAGCTGCTCTATAGCCACCTCTGTCCCCATTTATCTCTAGCACTACTACCTATTATGAACGTGTTTGTAGCACAAGGTCTTGTGGTGATAAGGAGAAGAGTTTACCATTTTCATAATTCTGCTGCAAAATATTCATTTTTGGTAAATCTTTAGACTATGCTGCACTGCCCTCTAATGGGAAGGAATGGAGCCAGATTTAAGAATGGAGCCGATGTACGTTCATCACACCTCGGGTAAGTCCACACGTCAGAATCCAATGTGGAAATTCGACATTGATTCCATGTTAAACCACGTGTCATCTGACTCCCATTTACATGAATGGCTGATATAGTCTGCAGTTCCCATTGTGAACTCTATGGCGCAGGAAAAAAATGGACATGTCCACCCATTTAAGCGGATCCTCCTCTGATTCCGCTGGATAAGCTTAAAGGGGTTGTCTCACACCTCTGTTTCACCGAGTTAAAAGCAGATTCATGCATCCCGTCTCGTCACTGTTAGGCTGTGGGTGGTTCTATAGCAGTGATTAGCATATCAGCACCAAATTCATCTAAGTGCAATGACATAAAAGTAGAAGATCTATGAGCTTGGAAGCTCTCTGCTCCAAAGAAACAAAAGTAATTGGTCTCCTTTGTTTGTTAGCGATAACACACTCTGTTCTGAAGCTGTCGGTATTCTCTGTGCCGACCTGTGGTGACTTGATAAGACAGAGCAGTGACACAAGGGGAGAGTAGGACAATAACCGGAGAACCAAAAAGAAGTCCACAATGGCCGGCACCAGAACGGATGAAAGTTGAGGGATTTTATTCAAAAATAATTTAGCCAATACAGTGAAATACAATGATCAGAAGGGAAGTAACCCTGACATGTTTCTGGCAATGCCCTTAGTCATAGCAACAGTCTAATGTGTCTTATACGGTAACCAGAGAACCCTGGGTACACTTAGAGCAGATAAAATCTCTCTCTCCTCAATAAAGCAAAATAAACAAAGCAATATATTTGGAAAAAGTCTTAATTTACTGATGAAAGCTAATCTTCGTAGTGAGACAATCCCTTTAATTAAAATAGGAATAACCTGTGTCATAATCAGAGGTAAAAACAGCCTCTGCAAAGACCAAATCCTCAGAAGAAATACAAAATATCGCCTCTGATTTTTGCCTTGGATTCCACATGGGATTTTTCCACTAGACATGTGAACAGGGCCTTACAGTTGTTGGCTGTTTAGCATCAATGGGAATCTCGATTTTGGTAAAGAAACATCAAACTGATATTTTGTCTTTTTTCTAATTATTCTACAACATTTGTGATTCTTCATTTCTAATACTAATATAACATCAGACACTTGGAATACAGCTCTGGATGTGACTGGAGAACATGGCGTCAGTAGGGAAGAAGTAAATCCAGGTCTCTGCAATCTCAGCTAAGGTGATATGTGAATATAAACTCATTTAAAAAACAAAGACACGAGGCATTTCTGTCTGAATATATTGGGAGGGGTGTAAAGCACATGTGTCAAACTGAAGGCCCACGGGCCAAATCCAGCCCGGCGCATCGTCCTGTGTGGTCTGTCAAAGCTTAGGCATGGACGGGCCCGGATGTAGAAGGACTGGCTCTCCACCTTTCATGCAGGTCGCAGCCAGTGCTTGGCAGAAGCACCAGCAAAGGGAGCTGGCGTCATATTGAATTCGGAGCTTCGGCATGCATCTCTACACCATTCTGTTCAACAACTCAGGTGGTGGCACAGCTGGGACAGCCCTACCCAGCACACTAGCCACCCTCTGAGGCCCTAATATAGTCCTATGGGGCAACCATAATGTGATCTGGTCCTTATAACTACAGAACCAGAAACACAATGTGGGATGGAAATGAGCCAAGAATCCCCCGACTAACTTACAGATACAGCCAGCCACTTAACCAGCACAAACCTGCCAAGAACTAGTTCTGAGGAGCAAGTGGTAAAGGGGGTTCAGTTATGACACCAGGGAAATGAAAGGTTTCTGTTGTACTACACAAAACTCACCACAAGATGGTGCCCACCATCTACCGGAGCACGGACAGTTCACTGGCTGGAACGTCATAGCGCCCTCTCCTGGATTCTGTATAGAAACAGAGGTAATGAGCGTTACAACATAAATCCAGACAAACACAGAAAATATCATGTCTGCTGCCCCCAATAGACATGGACATAAGGATCCGGCAATGTGGAGCTAAAACGTGTCTGCCCAATGTACTGCCATAGGGAAAGCAAAGGGCCAGGCAGGTTAGGTGAGTAGGGGCAGGGAGGCAGTGACTGTGGCCCGTCCATACAGGGGCCCTGTAGGAACCAGAATAGGCACATTTCATGCCGTCTGTATGGATGAGCTTTGAATAGAGGATAAAGTCATCTAAATTATCAATTAATCCAGAAGAAGCCCCCTTATAGCAGCGGCAGAATTCCAGGATAGATGGGGCACACACAGCCCTGTCCATCCCCACATGTACCTGCTCCATCCCCTCTCTTCAGGATAGATGGGGCACACACAGCCCGGCCCCCCCCCCACATGTACCTGCTCCATCCCCTCTCTTCAGGATAGATGGGGCACACACAGCCCTGTCCCCCCCCACATGTACCTGCTCCATCCCCTCTCTTCAGGATAGATGGGGCACACACAGCCCTGTCCCCCCCACATGTACCTGCTCCATCCCCTCTCTTCAGGATAGATGGAGCACACACAGCCCTGTCCATCCTCACATGTACCTGCCCAAACCCCTCCTTCAGGATAGATGGGCACAAACAGCCCTGTCCACCCCACAGTACCTGCTCCATCCCCTCTCTCAGGATAGATGGGGCACACACAGCCCTGTCCCCCCCCCCGTACTTGCTCCTTCCCCTCTCTTCGGGAAAAGAGGGGAACACCCCCGCCCTGCCCCCCCCTCATGTACTTGCCCCCATCCCCCTTTTTCCAGGATAGATGGGGCACACACAGCCCTTCCCCTCCACCTTAACCTGCTCCTCCCCTCTTTTTCGGATAAGGGAGCACACACAGCCCTCCCCCCCCCCCCCCCCATATGTACCTGCTCCATCCCCTCTCTTCAGGATAGATGGGGGCACACACCCTGCCCCCCCCCCCCACATGTACCTCTCCATCCCCCCTTCAATAGAGGGAGCACACACACCCTGCAACCCCCCTCCCCCCCCCATATGACTGCTCCATCCCCTCTCTTACGGATAGATGGGGCACACACACCCTGCACCCCCCCCCATATGTATCTGCTCCATCCCCTCTCTTACGGAAATGGGGCACACACACCCTCCCCCCCCCCCCCAAATGTATCGCCCACCCCTTCCTTCGGGATAGATGGGGCCCACACCCCTGTCCCCCCCCCCCCAATGTACCTGCTCCATCCCCTCTCTTCGGGAAAAGGGGGGGCACACAACCCTGCACCCCCCCCATATTATCTGCCCATCCCCTCCTTCAGATAGGGGGGGCACACCAGCCCTGCCCCCCCCCCCCCATATGTCCTCCCATCCCCTCTCTTCAGATAGATGGGGCACACCCCGCCCTGCCCCCCCCCCCCCACAGTACCTCTCCATCCCCTCTTTTCGGGATAATAGGGCACACCAGCCCTGTCCCCCCCCCTGTACCTGCCCATCCCCTCTCTTCAGGATAGTTTGGGCACCACAGCCCTGTCCCCCCAATTCCCCGGCCCACCCCCTCTCTTCAGGATGGGGGGCCACACCCCCCTTTCCACCTCACATGACCTGTCCTAGGGCTTGGATTTTTCAAGCCAAACCCCGACCCCGATTTCCCAAAAATTTTCCCAAACCCCATCCTGCTCCCCATACATGGCGCTGTTTAATGAAACTTTACTGTATAAAGTAAACTCAGCTTTTATCACCTTATGAACAATAACAAGCAATTTAGGAGAACAAACACTGACAAGCAAAGGGTAACAATTTTTTGATTTTTTTGAACACTTGTAAAATTGAAAAAAAACTTAAATTGAACCAAGTCCAGTTGCACCAACATTGGGGAAAGTGAGAAAAACCCGGGGGCAGATTTTTGGGGAAGATTCTTGAATCTGTCCCAACCCAGAAAGGGTTCAGGGATTGGGGAAAACCAAAAAGGGGATTTCCCGAATACTAACAAAATAAAAAAAATTAACACTTTTATTTTTAGGAACAAAACAGTAACAAACAGTTACAGGAAAAATCTCAAACTAACAGATGCTAAATACTTGCAAGCACATTTATGTATAAGATATAAGACACTGTATAAAAATTGCATTACCTCAGACAAAGCTAATAAAGGGAAAGAAAAGAACACGGCATCACCATTTTGTGGGATAAAAAGATTCGCTTTATTCCAGCATTAATCCGTGGAGGGGTGACTTGAACACATCCGACAAAAGGCTACGGGCCTTTTTTGTTTCTAACTAGTGCTTCTTCCAGCCTCAATGGGGGGTGGGACATCCTGCCCCTTTAAAACCCCCCAAATCGTCCCCCGGGCCGAAAAGTGCATACCTTGAACATTTCACTGCCCTTTACAAAAAAAAAACAAAACAAAAAAACACTGAAACAGGATTGCCACTCCCATTGAGGCCAGGAAAAGGGGTTTGTTAGCGCGAAACGCCGTAGCCGTTTTGTCGATGTTTCACATCACCCCCCCACGGATTGAAGTGCTGGAATAAAGCGAATCTTTTTTTACCCCAAGGGGATGCCGTGATTCTTTCTCCTATCACCTTATTTGCTAAGGACTTTTGCTATTTATAAAAAGAGCACCGCTGAAAGCGCCAGTAAATACACTACGGAGGAGTAGTGCCGAGGATCGTAAATTTCTCACTACCGCGTTGCACAATACTGGATCGTTTTTTCCCAGAGCACACCACCTGTAACCATTGACATAAGGACAATGAAAAAGAAATGGCGGTTTTCTCTCGATACAAAGACAGTGGTGGGCGGAAAACGTGGGCCATTCTTTGCGTCTTTAACACCCTTGGACGAATGAAAGTTTGAACACAAAAAACCCTAGAAAACAGGGGGTTTAAATTTTTCTGAAAAAAAAATCAAATTTTTTTGGATAACCACCTTGCAATCTTATTCTGAGGGGAACGTACCCCAGGGGCTAGATTTACAAGGAATAACACAATATCAAGAAAAAAGATTTTGTTTCAATTTGGGAAAAAATTACATCTACAACACCTCTAAATCCTACGTCTAGTCTTTGGGAAAATCCCAAAAAGGGGTATGAACAAGTATTCACAGATTTTAGAAAAGCGAATTTGATTACACTCTAACTAACAAGTCACAATGAATACCTATGAAAAAATTGGGGGAACTAAGTTTTGTTCCATCCAAAATGAATAAAAGAAAGGGAAAAAAGATAATTTGTACTAAAATTTGGAAAATGAGCAAAACCGAGTATTTTTATGGAAAAGCAAGTCTGGGTCCCCCACCGACAAAGAGGTTACAAAAAAATACAAAAAAAATCGGAAGACCGATAAACCAGGAAAGTGCTGGCCCTACCGACCAGGCCAGACTCAATAATTTTGACAACCACAAACATCAGTACAAGAACAGACTCACAGGTTCAAACATACAAGCAACCAAAAAAAAAGGGAAGGGAGCTGCCCCCTAAGGGGCAGAAGGGGGAAAATACACACAAGTGGGGGGGCCAAAAAGCAAATGACTTTGGAGGCGTTAGAAAAAATTGGTGAGAATCCTCTGAAACATAGGAATATTGGGGGGAACCAAAGTGATCAAAAATTTCCGGAATTTATTTTAAAAGCAGCATGTATATCATTATTGTCTAAAGGTCGAATTTTTGCATGACAAAAAAGTTCAATTGGGGCCCAAAATTTCAAATGACTAAGTAATTTCTTGAGGAAGTTTTAACCTAAATTTGAATGTTTTAAAAGGGAAAAAGGGGGAAAATTAACACCATTTTCCTTTTAATAGACCTAACCCCCCCAATCGTTTTTATTTTTTTTGCAGTAGTAATTTTGAAAAGCGAAAGACAGCTTTAAGGAACTGTATAAATTTATTAATGAAAAGGGATTTTACAGTTGTGGAGGTGGGAAAACCACCGTTTAGAGGAGGAGTGAAGTCTGTAATTTTATCCTCCCTTTCACCCCCCGGGTTTTGTCATTAATATATTTAGTAATGCTTTTATAAGATTTAAAGCATTAATATATGCTCAAAATCCATCTAATTTGAGCATACAGGAAAAAAGAGCATTGAAATGGTTGAAAAGCAATGACGAATTGATAATCAAACCCGCTGACAAGGGAGGGAATATAGTTGTGATGAGTCGAAAATACTATAAGGAAGAGGCTGAGCGCCAATTAAATGATGCGACCACATACTGTAAATTAGAACAAGATCCGACAATAACATTTTCAGGTAAATTACAAAGACTACTAAGGAGGGGGGTAGAAATAGGCTTCCTCCCAGCAAAAAAAGGAAAGAAAATTACTTCCAGCGAAACCAACCAAACCTAATTGGTATTTTGTGCCTAAGATACACAAGGATGTGGAACGTCCTCCTGGACGCCCCATTGTTAGTAGTAGAGGCTCTCTAACTGAACCCCTTTCACAATACCTGGTTTGGTATCTACGCCCTTTACTTAAACAAATACCATCATTTATAAAAAGACACAAAACATCTATTACAGGTATTGGAACAAACACAGGTTTTACCACATTATAGACTGGCCACGATTGACATGGTCAATCTGTATACAAGAATTATACACACGGAGGGAGTGGCAACGATTAGAACATTTTTGAAAAGAAGTAATCTTAGTAATGAACATGCTGACTTCATATGTCAAGCACTCCAATTTGTTCTTGAACACAATGCCTTTAAATTTATGGATCAATGATACCTGCAAATCACTGGCACCGCGATGGGCACGCCTGTGGCACCCACTTTTGCCAACCTCTTCCTGGCTATCTGGGAAGAGGAGTACATATACAACATTAAGAACCCTTTTCCTAAAATACATTGTTGAATGGTCTAGATTCATAGACAACGTCCTAGTGTTGTGGTCTGGTACTGAGCAGGAGTTTAACGAATTTACACAATATCTCAATATAAATAACATAAACATGCAGTTCACTGCCAATTTTGGAGGAGATAAAGTTGAATATTTAGATGTAGAAATTCATCTAACATCAGATAATATAGAAACCAGAGGATATCGCAAACCGACAGCAACTAACGCGTTACTTCATAGTGAGAGTTTCCATCCGCAGCATGTTAAGTCCAGCTTACCATATGGACAATTTATTAGGCTTAAACGCAATAATAGCAACCACTGTGATTTTTTAGAACAATCAGGTGACCTCATGAACAGATTGAGATCAAGGGGATATAATGAAAATATAATATCACAAGCATTTCATAGAGCATCTGTTAAAAATAGAAGAGAACTCCTTCATGACAGATCTAGACAGGACCTGAACAATCGTAGTATTTTTTCCTTTGAGTACAATCCTTTAGCAGAACAAATTAGGAACTCAATTAGGAGGAATTGGTATATATTACAAAGAGATGAACAACTCAAAGGAAGAACAGAATTACCACCTATAGTCTCATTCAGACGTAGCAGAAATTTAAGAGATGAATTGGTAAAAAGTAGATTTAAGAATGGGCGAAAAACTTGGCTCAACAAAGTTCTTCCAGAGGGAAATTTTAGATGTAACAATTGTTCTTTCTGTAAATTTTTGGAGATTAACCCTAATTTAAGAATGTGTGAGGTAGGAATTCAAGTAAGACAATTCATAACTTGTAGATCAGATTTTGTAGTATACGTTTTGTGGTGTTTTTGGATTTTTTTATATAGGCAAAAAAAAACAGACCTTTGTTCAAAAAAATTAGGGACATCTTACTCTTT
>JAODAL010026590.1:0-56490 GCA_025379985.1 Phyllomedusa bahiana | reverse complement strand
GGACCTGAGTATAGCTGCATGTCACAGCAAAATGCCCCCAAAAAATTCAAAACAGACCCTGAGCCCTTTGACAATTTGAAGAAAAAATTCTTTAGAAAAAAATTTTTTTTATAATGGGGCCCGTAAAATGCTGCATTCAAGCAAAAACCCCCCAAAAAAATTAAAAATGCCCCTTAGCCCTTTTAAATTGTAAGGAAAGGGAATAAAACAATTTTTTTTAAAGGACCTGAATTGCAATTTTCAAAACACATCCCCAAAAAATTAAAAAATGACTTCTCAGCCACGTTAAAAATTTTGAGGGGAAAAGCCACTTAAAACCCATTTCTTTTAAAAACCCCATGATTATTGTTTGATCCACACCACATCCCCCAAAAAATTATAAATAGACTTCTCACCCACTTTTAAAAATTGTAGGAGAAATCCACTTAAAGCCACTTTTCTTTCCAAAGGACCAAAATTAAGTTTATCCACAGCAACAGACCTCAAAACCTTGACAATGCGAAAATTTCTAAAAAAAGTGAGTAAATGAATCTTTGTTGTCATGAAACCTTGCTGTTTTTTTACGTCCCTCCCAGCAAAACCAGAAAAATGAACTTTTGGGGAACTGAGAATAAAAATTCAGTAAGAAATTAATTTTAAAAAAAAGTTTTTCAAAAAGCCCATTTCTGTTTTAAGAAATGGAAGTAGACGGCACAATTGGTGATGGAAAAAGGGGCCACAAAACATCAGAGAACCATGCCGATTCATCTTGAGAAAGTCAAGATCCACTTAAACTGTTGAAAGCCGATCGTTTGTCTGTAATGACTCCTCCCCCAGGGTGAAGGTCCGTAATTGATGCGGACAAACCTCATGGGGTGGGGAGCGAGCTCGGGCCCCTTTGTCCCTTTTGGAACCCAGAAATCATTGGGGCGGAAAACATACAAAAAAATCGTGTGAGAGCTAGTGTGCACCATATCTAAGCTGGGCTCTGTGTTTGGGTGTGTGCCCCGCATCATGCTTGGGGGGGTGGGAAATAAAGATTGCCCGAGGTCACCCATTAGGCTTTTGCCCCTGCCTGCTCCCCTGCCGCCGCTAGGCTACTTTGGGCCTCACTGCGTCATCGCTGTGTTTTTCCCCCCCGGACATTGAAGAACGTAAGCAGACGCAACAGATGTCTCCATTGTCAATCAGCAAGGGCTCCATTTCCTGCATTTTTCTCTCTATTTGGTGGTGGAAGGAAAGTGCTGAGTTTTGTTTTGTACCGGGGATCCAGGAGGGTGGCCACCCGATAACTGTTGTTGTTCATATTGAGGCCTTAATGCGAGGATCATGTTGGAGGAAATTGAGCCATCCCCAAGCACTCATGTGAGGAGATGGAGCCTTAATTTCCCAAGCCTCTGGTCGAGGGCACTAGTAAACTGATCTTCCTCATCTTCCCCTCCCCCCTCAAATTCGCGCCAACCTCTTTCCAATGGCCCCCCAAGGGACGGTCGTAACGTCGGTGTCCAGGAATACTTCCTCCTCCCTCCTCCTCTTCCTCCTGCACCGCTTCAACATAGCCCTGACTTGCCTCAGAATGATGGCACCGCTGAGAGCTGAAGCGCGCGCCTTGCACTAGCCCTGTGACCCGAACAACTGCTTAATGAAGGACCGATGAAATTGTGAAACGTGTCGGGCCTTGTGATTTGAACAGAGAGAAAGGCTCGTTCCGCATCCCATGTGGAAACACCAGGGGGGGGGGGGGGGAGGGGATCCACACCCAAAAAAAGGGGGGGGGTTGTGAAAATACCTCCACACTGTGTCCGGTATCCCTCCTCCGTCGCTGCCGGGACCTTTGTTTCAGAGTGCCAACGATCGTTCCAGAACTAAGATCAACACAAGCTCATGCTGACAAGGCAATTGTCCGCACCTGTCCATTTTTGGTGGCTTCTTCAAACTGGCAAGGATGGTGCAGAAGCCTCTTTCAATTCACCTGCCTCCACTCTCGGTGGCTTCACACCCGAGGTCCGCACCAGCTGCATGTCAGGCCATGGTGGTCCACTTCGTACTGCATAATGGCATTGTCGCCTGCTGCCCACAATCGCTGGAGAATGTTGGAGGGTGGAATTCCAGCGTGTTGCCACGTCAACAATAGACGGTTTGGAACGGGAGCCCGAGCTGAGGCCACTGCAAAGGCATTGTCGACTGGCCCGGGATTTTTGCCGATGACTCGTGCTTCCTTCTCCTCCTCACTTATGGCATGAGTAACTGGGCGTCAAGAGCAGACAGAAATCATCCTTTTTTGGCCTCTTTGATCTTTTAACATGCCTTCCTGACCCCAACTGCTTTTTGTCATCAAAGTGGTCTGTCAGAAAATGGATATCCCACAGTGGTGTGTACACGAGTGACATTTGGGCTGCCTTCGCATCATGTTTGGACCGATGCTGATGATTGCTGTATGGAAACGACATTTGTGGCCATGACTGGGAGGACGAGAGGTAAGACTCTGGATGCAGGTTGCATTAACCAAGGAAGAACAGATTGGCGACGCTGTTACGAATACTGAGATTCCACAATGGCCCTGACCCAGCAATGAAAGGCCTGACGGTCCCTGCAACCGACGATCCGCAGGCATGCGTGTTGTCGCCAAGCAACTGAAGGAGCACCTTCACTCGTACCTCTACCTCCATGTCTACCCCGCTCTTGCTCGCTATACCACCTGAATTTCGCTCCATGTTTTCAGAAAGAGAAAAAAATTTGAGAAGGAATGGTAAGAGTTTTTGTAAATTCTATTATTAAAAGACGGCATATCACAGCTATTCTCAAATCCCTCAAATCAAAACAAAATAGCTGGAATTCAAATTTAAAGTGCAAGGAAATCCTCTATCAACAAAGCTTGACAACCAAAGTGAAAAAAAAAACCTATCTGAAATGATAATACGGATAATAAAGGTATTTGTGGCACTTATCAATACACCTGTGGTGACTACAAATTTGCTGATTCAAAGTTAACAGCAAGTGCTCAATGAACCAAAGCTGGACTCGCCAAAGTGAAAAAAAACACGTATCTGAAACTGATACGAACAATAAAAGTATTTTTTTGTCACCTATCAATACACCTGTGGGTGACTACAAAATTGCAAGATTCAAATTTATAAGTGGCAAGGGTACCCTCTATCATCAAAGCTTGACTGACCAAAAAGTGAACAAAAACAACCTATCGAAATGTATACAGAAAAAAAAGGTATTTTTGGCACCTATCAATACACCTGTGGTGACTACAAAATTGCTGGATATCAAATTTAAGTGCAATTTACACACTATCAACATAGCTTGACTGACCAAAAGTGAAAAAACACCTATCAGAAATGTATACGGATAAAATACGGAATTTTTTGGCACATATCAATACACTTTGGTGATGCTACAAAATTACTGGATTCAAAATTTAAGTTCAGTTAACCCTCTATCCAACAAAGTTTGACTGGTGACCAAAAGTGAAAAAAACACGGTAATCTGAAATGTAATACGAATAATAAACAGGTATTTTATTGGCACCTAGTCAATACACCTGTGGGTGACTACAAAAAAATTGCTGGATTCAATTTAAACTGCAAGGTGGCTCTATGAACAAAGCTGGGCCTGCGCCAAGTGAAAAAAAACAACGTATCTGAAATGTATGCGGATAATAAAAGGTATTTATTGCAACTTATCAATAATACACCTGTGGTGACTACAAAATTGCTGTATTCAAATTTAACTGCAAGGTGGCTCAATGAACAAAGCTGGCCTGCGCCAAAGTGAAAAAAACACGTATCTGAAAAGATTACCGATAATAAACGGTATTATTGGCACCTATCAATACACCCATGTGGTGACTAACTAAAGTGCTATATGTCCAAATTTAAAGTGCAAGGTACCTCTATCAACAAAGCTTGACTGAACCAAAAGTGAAAAAAAACACCTATCTGAAATGTATACAGATAATAAAAGGTAATTTTGCACCTATCAATACACCTTGTGACTACAAAATTGCTGGTATTGCAAATTTAAGTCAATTTAACACTTCTATCAAACAAAGCTTGACTTGACCAAAAATGAAAAAACACTATCTGGAAATGTATACTGATAATAACGGTAATTTTTGGCACATCTCAATACACCTGTGGTGATTACAAAATTACTGGATTCCAAATTTATAATTGCAGAGGTAACCTCAATCAACAAAGTTTGACTGAACCAAAAGTGAAAAAAACCTATCTGAAATGTATACGAATAATAAAAGGATATTTGGGCACCTATCAATACACCTTTGTGACTACAAAATTGTGGATTCAAATTTAAAAAACTGCAAGGTGGCTCAATAACAAAGAGCTGGGCCTGCGCCAAAGTGAAAAAAAACACGTATCTGAAATGTATCGGATATAAAAAAAGAGGTATTTTGGCACTTTAATCAATACACCAGTGGGGTGACTACAAAATTGGCTATTCAAATTTAACTGCAAGGTGGCTCTATAACAAAGCTGCCTGCGCCCAAAGTGAAAAAAACACGTAACTGAAATGTCACGGATTAATAAAAGGTAGTTTTGGCACCTATCAATACACCTGTGGTGACTACAAAATTGCTAGATCAAATTTAAGTGTCAAGGTACCTCTATCAACAAAGCTTGACTTAACCAAAGTGAAAAATAAACACCTATCTGAAATGTATACACATAATAAAATGTATTTATTGGCACCTAGCAATACACCAGTGGTGACTACAAAATTGCTTGATTCAAATTTAAGTGCAATTTACCTCTATCAACAAAGCCTTGACTGACAAAAGTGAAGCAAAACACCTATCTGAAATGTATCCGGATAATAAACGGTAGTTTTGTGCACATAGTCATACACCTGTGTGATTAGCAAAATTACAGGATTCAAATTTAAGTGCAAGGTACCTCTATCAACAAATCAACAAGTTTGACTGACCATAAGGTGAGAAAAAACACGTATCTGATGTATACTAATATAACAAAAGGTATTTTTGGGCACCTATCAAAACACCTGTGGTGACTACAAAATTGCTAGGATTCAAATTTAACTGCAAGTGGCTCTATGAACAAGCTGGCCTGCGCCAAAGTGAAAAAAAACACGTATCTGAAATGTATCCGGATACTAAAAGGTATTTTGGCACCTACAATACACCGGTGGTGACTACAAAATTCCTGTATTCAAATTAAGTGCAAGGTACCTCTATCAACAAAGCTAGACTGACCAAAAGTGAAAAAACACGTATCTGAAATGTATAACGGATAATAAAAGTGTATTTTTGGCACCTATTAATAATACACCTGTGTAGACTACAAAAATGCTGTATCCAAATTAAAAAACTGCAATTGGCTCTATCACCAAATCTGGACTGGGCAAAAGTGCAAAAAACAATCGTACACAAATGTAAACGGAAATAAAAGGTATTTTTTTTGCACCTATAAATGCACCTGTGGTGACTACAAAATTGGCTGGATTCAAATTTAAGTGCAAGTACCTTCTATCAACAAAAAGCTTGACTTGACGCAAAAGTGAAAAAAAAACACCTATCTGAAATGTATACTGATAAGTCAAAGTGGAGTTTTGCACCTAACACAAGACCTGGCAGTTACTAAAAAGATCTGTATCCTAATATATCTGTGTCATTACTCAGGCCTGCCCAAATCCAAGTAATATTTCAACAGAAAAACTTGTTAATAATAAAGCCTATTGCAATGCAATGTCTACACTAATTCTGGGTGCGACAACTATTCAGTATCCTTTAAAGAGCTTGTCTGTGTTCACCCGTGGGCCCCCTCCCTCCCCCGCTCCCACCGTGACTTTACAGCGGTAGATGCTCCTTTAAAATGCTCAGCCTGTGGTGAAAACGGATGTTGCACTCTGTAAAAATGGTGGAGTTTTAGGTTACTTCTGAAAACATTAATATTGCATTAAAGTAACTGCATCCTTTTAAACATGTAAAACTGAATTGAAAATGATTGTTTTGCTACCACAGACAGAAAGATAGTCAAAAAACATATTATCCATTTTGTCTTCCAAATGAAATCTGTGTCTGCAGCCAGCTTAAGAAACGTCAAAAAAGACTTCAGTTAAAAACAGGTACAGGCGAATGATGCAAATCAAAATAAGCTGCCATTGTATATTAAAACACTATTACTGGTTTCTTAGACACAATGATAATTATTTGTAGTAAAAAAATAATGATAAAAACCAAAACAAAAGAAAACTGCAATAGGGAAAATTTTTATTATGTGGTATGGAGTTTACTAGGTTAGTGGCTTTTAAAAGTGTGATGAGAGGGTAGGAATGTTAAAGCCTAAGGTTATGAATCAACAATGAGATTCATCTTTAAATTAAAGTAGTCAAAGATCTAATGTCTTTGCAGGAACATACATTAACACTGAAATAGTAACTAGCAAATGCCGCGTTACTTTCCAGAAAGTATAATTAACTGAAATTGTAGCTTAAATAGTAATTAATTCCTACTGAAGGTCTGATAATTACTCATTACCAGAAAGAATGAAGTGTTGAAACTTCTAAGAAGCTGCAGTAAACCTCTGTGTAATAACATTATTTATGATGCATGAATTAATGTCTTTAGATGATGGCAAAATTCTGGAAAACATTTGGAAATTCTAAGACATGAAAAAAAAACATACTCCCATGCAGTGTTTGGATGCAGAGACATTTACCGTATTCTCTTAAACTCTGTCATAGTTTTCAATTTAGTGGATTTAAGCAATAAGAAAAAAATTTCAAATGTTCTTCTGGAAAGACACACTCCTAGCCTTTAATGTGAGATCAGTGCACAGCAGATTATGGTTTAGGAGGCCACAAACAACAAAATAAAGGGGCTGTGGCAAATGTTGCAGACCTTTCAATGCTTATCCGGACACAATCTGTTCAACAACAGTAAGAGAAGAGAAAAGCCAGAGAGGAGGAGCGCGCCCTTGTGTATTATAGTATATAACCAAGTACAATTATTAAATGTGCTCCGCCGGAAAGGTTGTGCTGGAGGCACAACACTCCAAAAGGCACAGTGCCGGTGTATACCGGAATGGAGGGTGAGTGCCGCTGGCCCAGATATCTCTGTCAGTCCAGGTGGATTGACATGAAAAAAACAATGTTTTAAAAAACGGGGATATCTCTCGGTTCTATAAACATTATCCAGGCACAATGATATTGTTTTACAGTAGTGTTGCTCAGATAGGTTCCTGTTCAGTTCAACACTGGTTAGATTGGACTAGGGACATCTCAAACCTGATTTTTTTTATTTTTATCTAATGCTTATCCTATACCTAACCCTCATCCATCTGGATTTTAGGGGATAATTTACCATTCTAATGTGCTCTTGCTGCATGGGGATTTCCGGTGCAGCATCATTTCCAGTTACCATAACATAGGATTTCTAACATGGCATCCAGAACTGAGTTAACTCATACAACACTGTAAAAAATCCTCATCTCAATTTTGGATTAGGGTAGATTTTTTTTGGGAATCAAATTGCTTAAATTCCAGTCAAATTTAAAGGGGTGTTCCGATGAAACACAATCTAGTGGCATGTTCGGCTCTCAGCTAGCTGTGAGCCGACCATGCATACAGGTGTCCTCTTCATTCACTTCCGCGGGAACTCCTGAATATAGCCGATAGCACACACTATATTCGGAACTCCCATAAAAGTGAATGTGGAGGATGGTCGCAGGCACCACCTTCCTCATACTCAAGTACGGTCGGCTCTCATACCACTAGACTATGTTTCGTGGGAACAGACCTTTAACATCACCCAAATAAGAAGCGCAACACAACCGCAAACTATATGTGACTGTACCTGGCTCTACAGCTTAATCCAAAAATTTTCAGCTCATTGGGCATCCCTGGGGTTAAACCCGCATTTCTGAAAACTTCATAAATAAAATAAAGAATTAGAATGTATGTGTAAAATATTTAGTGAACATATTTCAAAAAAATTTTTATTTCCACTTTTTTTGGGAACAAGGGCCCTTTATGTATAACATTTTTAAAACCATTGTAAATACTTTGTCAAAATATATTAAATAAAAAAAATTAAAAATTCTTTCTGTATCTAAAATTAAGATGGGCAATTTCTAAAAAATTCCCGATTGGTCACTTCGTCAAATTTTCCGACAAAAAAAATTTCGGTCCAATTACTTAAAGAAAACAATCGCTTAAAAAGCACTATTTCCAGGCTAACAGAGCCTGCGGGGTGCGTAAACGTTGTCCAGTTTAAATAGCAGGGGGACTTGGTTGGTCTTAAATACAATTTTTGTGTTTTAGTATACACCGAGACGGGCCGCCGCTTTTAAAAACGCTTCCTAAAAAAATTTCCCTGGGCACTTAAGGGGGCAAAACTGCCCAAAAAAAACTCAAGGGGGAAGTACCGAAAAAACTCCACGAAAGCTGGAAAAAAAACAAGCTGAGAGCTCGGGGTTGGCAACATTAGTGACAGGGGTGGGGAGGTGACGGGGGCAGCCAAAGCAGCATGAGGCGGGCAGTGGACAATGACATTCTGGAGGTGGAAAAACCGGGGAAACCCACAGAGTGGAAACAATGACGAAGCAAGGTCACGGGGGGCAGATATGAGGTCGGGCAGTGGCACAATGACTTTCTGGAGGGGGCAAAACAGTATTGGGCCCAGAGTGGCACAATGAAAAAGGGTGGAGGTCACACAGCAGCAGCATAGATCAGGCATGGCACAATGCATTCGGAGGCGGCAAAAACGTATTTAGGCCCAGAGGGGCACAATGATAATTTTGGGAGGTCACGACACAGCAGAAAATGGATCGGGGCATGGCACAATGACTTCTGGAGGCGGCAAAAAGTATTAGGCCAAGAGTGGCACAATGTACAGTGTGGGGTCACGACAGCAGCAAATGAACAGGCAGGGCACAATAATCTGGAGGGGGCAAAACAGTATTAGGCCACAGAGGGCCAATAACACATGTTGGGGTCACGGCAGCAGCGAGAGATAGGCAGTGGCACAATGACATTCGGAGGCGGCAAACAGAAATTTGGCCACGAGTGGCACAAAAATTACAGTGGGGAGGTCACACAGCACACAGAAACAGGCATGGCACAATGACATTCGGGAGGGGGCAAAACAGATTAGGCCACAGGGGGGGGCCAACCCCCAAGTGGAAGGCACACAGCACAGCCATAAATCAGGCAGTGGCACAATGACTTTCTGGAGGTGGCAAAACAGGAAAGCCACAGAGGGGCACAAGACTGAGACGGGGGTCACGGGGGCACAGCATGAGGTCGGCAGGGGCACAAACACAGGTGGAAAACAGGCAAGCCCCCGCAGCAGCATGAGGTCAACAGTGGCACATGACACAGTGTGGTTTTCAGGGGAAACCCAAAACAGCAGCACAGAAAGAGTTATAGAGTGGCAAAAAGACAGATGTTGAGGTGGTGGCAATACCATCCCGGTAAAAAATGGGGTAGGCAATGGAGAAACGGCAGCAGATGTGGGGATCAGGGGGGTGGCGGCATCAAAAGTGGGGGGGCAGGTAGTTTGAACCCAGCTGACCCAAAGGGAAAGGGGTGTGTGGAAATCCTGGCCGTCCACCCTGTTAAACTTGACAAAGGTCCGCTTTCCACATTTCCCTTTTGACAAGGGGTTCCCTCCTTGGGGAAAAACAGGGCCCCCCCCGCCGCCTAAACACCCGCTCTGATGCCAACACGGGCCGGGGGCGGGACACTTCCCACTCAAACTTGGCATTTGCGCCACACACCATTTTTTGGTTTCCCATATCCAGCGGATCTTCTAAACGAGGGCAGATTGCTGCCCAAAGAGGCCCAACCGTTGGTTCAGGGACTCCCGGGTCCTCTGCTGCGCTGCTGGCGACTCCCCCTCACTAGGGGGGGAAAGGGAAGCTCTCATCAGGACTCCAGACTTAGGTTACTACTGAGGAGTTTGGTACTGCTCCTACCCCCCCCACCCTCCCCTAGCAGCCCGGCAGTAGTCGTGACCCCTGGGGAAACCCCCCCCGGTCAACCTGTCAAGGGGGGACGATGCCGCACATGGGCAGCAGCCAACTGATTACGGGGGAATTCCCTAAAATTTTTTGATTTGTCTTCCCTCCCAATAGCGGGGAAAAAGGGCTCCCATTTTGGCCCGGGGTAGCGGGGGCCCAATAGAGTGGAGAGCCAAAGTCATCCCTCTCCGGATCTGACTATTCGGCTGTCACTACCAGGCAAATAAGCAGCTGCGGGCCATCTGCACAAGTGACTCCGAGGGCTCCCTCCTCCATTTCCACTGTATACTGCCCGGTGCGGGGGGGGTTCACGCCTGCCCTTCCTCATCTCCATCTACCTCCTCCAGCTGCTCCGCTCCTCCCTCTTTTGTCCCCCTGGGTAGAAATCCACTTTTTTCACCAGACAATTTTTTCGCCCAATGTCCCCCTCCCCCCCTCCTTTCACCCCACCGGATCATTGCCACGAATTATCGCCACGTCTCCAGTCCCTCCCCCAGACAGTTTTTTCAGCACTGTTTCCGGGACATGAAGCAGGGTTTACTTTTCTCCCGTACCCCCCTGGCGACTGACAAAAAACGTCCCTCCCAAAGGGCCCCTCAACAAATGGCGGGTGTCACGCTGAGCGCCACTGCGACACAAAGTTACCAGGGGATACTTCGTCTGCCTGGATCATCAAAAAATCGTTAAGGGCCTTTCTTCTGTTCATACAGGGGTCCAACTTTGGCAGGTTGGAATTCCAGCGGGTGGAAACATCGCAAATCAGAGTTTTTGGGGGAGGCCTTTTCTGCCGCTGAAAACCGAGGAGGGTGTTCCTGCTTTGTACAAATTATAAAGTGCATCCCAATTTCCGGCCTTTCAGAAGTTCGAAGACGGGGGGAAGATTTTGGGAACCTTTTCCAACCAGATTGAACACGGCGCATGAGGGGGCAGGACCATCCCCCTCAGTCAGCGCGGAACCCCATTTCCTCCCATTGTCCTACCATGGTTCCGATTTCATTTGGCGTGAGAAACCACAATCGATTTTTTGCTGCATGCCGGAGCGTTCCTCCCCTGTGTGACTTTGTTGCCGGGCAAGTCAGGTGTAAACGCTGACACCGTGTGCCTACCATGTGGTATGATGGAGCAGTACTTTGGGGGGCTGAGATGGGGGGTGGGGGGAGGGGGAGGAGGGGGACTTTGGCCAGGGCACAGTTTGACAACGTGGGGGAAAAGCGGCTCCCTGTCCAAGTTTTTGGTGTGCCGGGGCTGGAACACATCCCCATGGGCCGTAAAGGGACATTAACTGGCCCTGACCGTATTCAGCCCCAACTTCCGGCGGGCCGGCCCCCTTGGAAAAAAACCATAAGAAAAAAGATTGACCCACTTCTGTTCTACATATTTAGAATGCTGTTACTGCCTTTTTGGAAAAAAAATTTTCGGCTTGGAAAACCTCCACTGGGCCCACAACCCAAATAGTTCCTGAAGGGGCAGATCCACCATTTTGGAAAGGGAGGGACGCAACCAACAATTTGGGACGGAGCAGGTCACTGCGCATTTGGGGATTTTTTGGGACGCATCTTTTTTGTCTCTTTGCAACCCTCGCAACGCTGCGGGCCCCAAATACAGGAGAAGGAGAAATCTGGCCCGGGGAGATGATGTCAAAGAGAAACAGCTCCCTTTTTTTCAAAAAAGGTGGTGGAGCCTTGACTCTGCAAGGGCATGCGTGCCACTGGGCGCTGCTGCGCTGTTCTGGGCGGCGGGAGGGACCACCACATCTAGCCAAACGTTTTTTTCCCCCGGCCCCCGGGGAGGGTGACGCTGAAAGTTTGAAGGGGCCGTGGTGCCAACGTTAGCTCCCTGGCCACGCTTCACTTTTTTGCCCACAGATTCTACTAACCCATATTCGGCTCCTCCGGGTCTTAGCAAAGAACTGCCACACCCGCCAATATCGTTTTTAAAACCGCCAACGCTCCGCACTGAGTGACTACCCCCGCCCTGGCCCCCGGGAGCCCCTGGCCGCTATTTTTCTTGGGCCTCGAAGCAGGTTTTTTTTCCCCGTGGCCGGGGTTGGGTCCCACCTCCCCACGCGCATCCTCGACCAGGCCACACGACCCACTTCTGGGGGGCGCTCGCCGAGCACAAGCTACCCCTCTTCCCTGACGACGATGAAGCCCCTTGCCCCACCCGGCCCCCAAATCGGTCGGTTTCATCATCTCTATTTGGTTTCATCGTCATGCTGTCCTCTCACCGGCTTTTGGGACCGAGGCTGCCTCTCCAACATACCTCCCAGCCACTCTCCCCCATCATACTTTGCCGCCTACTGCAAGAAGCAGGCGATATTGCCCCCTTTCTTGCTGCCAAGTAGCTGCTGCTTCCCTCCCAAATTTTCATCCCGCTAAATAGTGGCGCTGAGCCCAGACCACAAGTAGATCTCTGGCCCCGAGGGGAACCGGGTGGGACAGTGGCGGGCTAGGACAGGTGAGGGGCCCTGACCCGCCCCGGGCCATGCCCAAAAATGGTTGTGCGAGGGTTTCCAAAACCGACCTGCTGGGGTTGTCAGAAGTCATCTGGAGGGGAAAAATGACCAGTCAAACCCAAACAAAACCCAAGGTTTTCCCGAACAACAACGGCCGCTAGTTTACAGCGGCAGTTTTGGCCTCAACCCCCATTACCCCTGCTGCACGTCCCCCTTGCTGTGCCACCGGGCCCCGTTCCAGGAATGTTTTTTGCCACTGCCACTCCAGGTGCAAGCCTGCCACCTCTCTGTCGACATACTGTTTGTTCTAAAATTTTCAGACACTGTTATGATGAAAATCTGTAAATGAAAAAATCACCTTTTTTTGACTGCAAATTAACCCGTAAAAAGCTTGGGGAACCCTAGGATATAAATTGCGCTCCACAAACCAGGAAAAATTTCTTTATGTGCGTTTTTAAAAACACTGTGGTTTTCTAATTAAAAGCAAAACGGCTAATTTAAACCCTTTGGAAACATGAATAAGGGACAGGAAAAAAGTAAATTTTTTGGCGTTTTAAAACTTTAATTTTTTTTTTAGCACACCACAAACAACCAAAAATTTAACCCCGGAGAAAATTTGGCCAAAGAATACCGCACAAAATAGTAGCTTTGTACGTGTTACAATTCGTGTTTTCTACCCACACAACAAGAAACATTGTAATTTAAACCCTTTCTTGTGAATTAGGGCTAAGGAAAATTTTTTTTTACGTTGAAAAAGACGGGTTTTTTTTGTCACACACCCAAAACAAAGCTTAAATTTAAACCCCGGTTTAAATTGCGCCAAAAAAATTTACCGCACAAATAGTAGCTTTTTTCGTGTTACAATTGCTGTTTTTCCCAACCCCCACACAACAAGAGAACATTTTTTAATTAAACCTTTTTCTTGTTAATTTTGCTACAGAAAAATTATATATTTTGGCGTTGAAAAAACGGGTTTTTTTTTTTTCAGCACACCCACAACAACCTTTAAATTTAACCCCCGGAGTAAAAAGCGCCACAGAATTGACCCCACAAAAAAAGTAGCTTTGTACGTTTTACAATTTCGTGTTTTTCTAAACCCACACAACAAGAATACAGTTTAATTAACCTTTGCTTGGAATTTTTGGGTACAGGAAAAAAAAAATTAATATTTGACATTGAAAAGACGGGTTTCTTGGGGTCCACACCAACAAAACAAAAGCTTAATTAAAAACCCCGGGGTGAAAAAGCACCAAAAAAATGGCCCCACAAAATATAAGCTTTACGTTCAATTTGCGGTTTTTCAAACCCACCCAAGAAAAACAGTTGTAAAAACCTTTGTTTGGGAAATTTGGCTACAAAGGAAAAATTTAAAATTTTGGCGTTGAAAAAGACGGTTTTTTTTGCAGCCACCCCAAAAACAAAGCTTAATTAAAAACCCCCGGATTTTAAAATTCCCAAAAATTGAGCCCACAAAAATAGTAGCTTTGAGCGGTTACAAATTCGGTTTTCAAAAGCCACACAACAAAATACCGTTGTAATTTTCCCCTTTGGGGTTTGTAATTAGGCTACAGGGAAAAATTTAAAATTTTGGGTTGAAAAAGAGGGTTTTTTGGGGCAGCACCCCAGCAAAAAAACTTAATTTAAACCCCTGGGTGTAAATTCGCCAAAGAAATTTGGCCCCACAAAATATTATCTTTGTAGCTTGTTAAAATTTCGTGTTTTTCTACGCCACACAACAAGAGATACAGTTTAATTAACCCTTTCTTGTGAATTAGGCTTACAGGAAAAAATTATATATTTTTTTGGCGTTTAAAAAGACGGTTTCTTGGGGTCAAACCCCCCACAAAAAAAGCTTAATTAAAACCCCTGGATGTAAATTGCGCCAAAGAATGAGCCCACAAATATACTTTGTAGCGTTTCAATTGCTTTGGTTTTTTACGCCACACAACAAAGATACAGTTGTAATTAACCTTTCTTGTGAATTAGGCTACAGAAAAATTTAATATTTTGGGTTTTTAAAAAAGGTTTCTTGGGTCAGCACACCAGCAAAACACGCTTAAATAACCCCTGGATGAAATTGCGCCAAAAAAATTGAGCCGCAAAAAAATTTGCTTTTTAGCGGTTTCAATTGCTTTTTTTTCACCCCACAACAAAGATACAGTTGTAATTAACCTTTGCTTTGAATTAGGCTACAGGAAAAAATTTTTATATTTTGGCGTTGAAAAAAACGGTTTCTTGGGTCGCACACCGCAAAACAATCTTAATTAACCCCTGGAGAAATTGCGCCAAAAATTGAGCCCCCCCCAAAATAGTAGTTTGACTGTTCAATTGCTGTTTTTTTCTTCGCCACACAACAAGAGATACAGTTGTAATTAACCTTGCTTGTGAATAGGCACAGGGAAAAAATTTATAATTTGGGGTTGAAAAAGAGGTTTTTTGGGGGCAGCACACCAGCAAAACAACGCTTTAAAACCCCGGATTTAAATTGCGCCAAAGAAAATTTGGGCCGCACAAACTATACTTTGTACCCTTTTCAATTCTGTTTTTCTACCCACACAACAAAGAAACAGTTGAATTAACCTTTTTTTTTTTGTGAATAGCTAAGGAAAAAGAAATTTTTGGCTGAAAAAAAACGGTTTTTATTTTTTCAGCCAAACCCCAAACAAGCTTTAATTTAAACCCCCCCCAATAAATTGCGCCAAAGAATTGAGCCCCCCCACAAAATTAGCTTTGTAGCTTTACAAATTTCTGTTTTTCCCCACGCCACACAACAAGGAAAACAGTTTTAATTAACCTTTTCTTGTGAATTAGGCTACAGGGAAAAAATTTTTTATTTTGCTTGAAAAAGACGGTTTTTTTGGGGTCCCACACCAGCAAAACAAGCTTAAATTTAAACCCCCGGATGTAAATTGGGCCCAAAAAAAATTTAGCCCCACAAAATATACTTTGTACTTGTTACAATTGCGTTTTTCTACGCCACACAACAAGAGAACATTGTAAATTTAAACCCTTTTCTTGTGAATTAGGCTACAGGAAAATTTTAAAATTTTTGGCTTGAAAAAGACGGTTTTTTTTTCAGCAACCCCCCAAAACAACGCTTTTTAACCCCTGGATGTAAATTGCGCCAAAGAATTAGCGCCAAAATAGTGTTTTTAGCGGTTTCAAATTTGGGGGTTTTCTCGAAAAACAACAAAAACTGTTTAAGCGGTGTAAATTTTGGGAGGAAAAATGATTTTTGGCTTTTAAAAAGACGGTTTTTTTGGGGCAAACCCCCAAAAAAATGCTTAATTAACCCCTGTGAAATTGGGGGCCAAGAATTTTGGCCCCACAAAATAATTTTAGGGGACAAAAGCGTTTTTTTTTCCCAACAAAAAGAGAAGTTTTATTAACCCTTCGTGTTTTGGTCGGTTTATATTGGGGGGTTAAAAAAGAATGGTTTCTTGGGTCAGCACAAAGCAAAAACAGCCTTTTTCCCCCGGGTGTTTCCCAAAGAAATTGGCCGCACAAAAATAAAACTTTGTAGCGGTTTCAAAAGCTTTTTTCCGACCAAAAAGAAAACATTTTAATTCCTTGTGTAATTACTACAAAAAATTTATATATTTTGGGGTTTTAAAAAAGGCGGTTTTTTTTCAACCCCCAAGCAAAACAATCTAATTCCCCTGGATTAAATTGGCCCAAAGAAATTGAGCCCCCAAAAAAAGACAGTAGCTTGTTAAATTCGGTTTTTTTTTACCACAAAAAAGAATAGGAATAACCGGTTTTTTAATTAAAACAGGAAAAATTTTTTTATTTTCGTTGAAAAAGACGGTTTCTTGGGGTAGACAAAGCAAAAAACAAACCTTAATTAACCCGGTGTAATTCCCAAAGAATTGGCCCGCCAAAACAACTTGGGGGTTTTTTAAATTTTGGTTTTTT
The DNA here is from genome assembly GCA_025379985.1 of Phyllomedusa bahiana. Lineage (NCBI taxonomy): Eukaryota > Metazoa > Chordata > Amphibia > Anura > Hylidae > Phyllomedusa > Phyllomedusa bahiana. Next base: position 40,134 of record JAODAL010026590.1, on the reverse strand, counting down.
ACCCCCAAAAGGAAACAGTTTTAATTAAAATTTTTCTTTGAATTTGGGTACAGGAAAAATTTTTTTAAAATTTTTGGGTTTGAAAAAATTTTGGGTCACCACCACAAAACAGTGTTAAATTAAACCCCCGGATGTAAAATTTCACCAAAAATTGAGGCAGCCAAAAAAAGTGGTAAAGGATTGTACAACAGGAACTGGCTTAGATCCCACTTGGATATTGAATGTATATGCAGCTGCAGTGGACGCACACTGGATTTCAGATCCAATACCCCAAAAAATTAGAAATAGAACATTAAGAGAACAGTCTCTGAGACAAGCTGAGACACCCCACAGAAATCGCTATATACAAATCAATTCTTCAGTAAGAGCTATCAGCCGCGGCAGCACCTTCCCTGATGAGCACAGTGAGAGGAGTGTGAGCTCCCGGCGTCGCGTCCGGACTTATATAGTGCGGTGACGTCACAGAATCCCGCTGGTCTCTGATTGGCTTCATCTCTGCACATGTCATGCAGGCTATGCCCTTCTTCCTCCCAGAGTGCTTTGCCCCATGTAGCGCCATGTGCTCGCAGCCATTTTATCAATCAAAAGCACACTTCGTTCACCCGAAGTACCCCAAAGTTCGACTTCATTCCGAACCGAAGTTTTCCTGAAATTCTAAACGAATTCCACTTCGTTAGAATCAATTCGACCATCTCTATCTATAATAATTTTATTCAATAATTTGGATTTATTCAATAAATATTTGTGCCTGTGTTTTTTTTTTCATTGTCAGGCACTTAGTTGACAAACCAATTTATTGGCCACTGTTAGGTTAATGAGTAGGGCTTGAGAAAGGGGGCATGTCAGTCTCTGAAATATAGCACAGCTCACTGCTCGGAATCTGGTGTTTCCTTGATATCCTACATGGAGATAATATTGACTAAATAATCGACGGATTTGTACTTCATATAGCCGAGTATACAATATTTTTTGCTACTTTCTCTGTAAATGCATACAAAGTGCTACAGAATGTTTATACCTATGCCTGGATTAAAGTTGAGACAAAGTCATTAATGTGAATGATCTGTTGCTACTTATTGAAGTTAAGGGGAAGCAGGGAGGAGGCTCGCCTGTGGATCGTATGTGTGGCTGCTCAAATCGTTACATAAGTGGTGGTTTAAAGATTGTTAGGATAATAAGTAGAACACCTCACCAGAAGGTTATCTCTTGATGTTTTCTCAGAGGTTTATTATCTTGAAGCTATATGCATGAAACTCAGTGGTATGAAAATTAAGAATGCGACTTGAGATTTTTTGTAATAACCTTGAAGTGTGTTGGTTTCTCCCAGCCACTGGATATTATGTTACAGGTCAGTGAGTATGTATGTCTCTGCTGTTTGGAATGCCACTAAAAATGTGATTCAGTCTCGATTGAAATAGTAGGTGAGCTGATTTGTATTTAGTTACATATATATTTTTTGTTACACAATATCATTGTTAGGGTATGTCCTCACGGCATCTTTGCGGGACATATTTTGAAGCCTAATTGTACTGCAAAATGTCCAAAGTATGCCCCACAAATACGGTAATTCATAGCGCTCATTGAGAGCTATGAATACCTGCCGTGTTTGTACTTCTAAAACACCAGGCATATAGCAATGCATACAGTACGTGCTGCTATACGCCTGAAATACATAATCTGAACATAACCTTTTTTATTATTATTATTATTTATCTTGAACCAGCGTAAGTTCCAGGGCATTGTACATTTGAAAGGGGTTTTCATTCATCAGACAAAACAAAGTGCAATAATAACACTAAATAAGAAACAAACTGGTAAAGAAAGAGGTACAGAACCTGCCCCCGGTACAGAACCTGCCTCCAAGGGCTTACAATCTGTAGGGGATGGGGAAGTATTGGATCACTGTCCTGAAAGGCGGTTGATGCTTTAATCTTTCTATGCTCAAGATTCATGATATATGAACATTGACCATAAGTATCTAAAATATGTGAATCCCACCTATCTTTAGAATGGGGGTCCTCTGACCCCCATCCTTCTTGGTTACAAATGGAAAAGTAGTTCTCTGTAATGACCTATGGGATTTCAAAGCAAAGTCAAGCATTCTCTGGTTAGAAGACCCTTTATAGAAGTCTAGAAAGTAGAAAAATGAACAGCCTTCTTGACCCTTATTTGTCTTTAGCTTGGAGCAAATCTGGCTTTGAGCTGAACGACTTAGTAAACTGACACACACTGGGTGACAACCTGAATTCCAGTGTTTATCTTTCATATATAGTTCTTTCCATGTTGTTAAACATTCTTATAATTGCATTACTTTTACTTACTTGCTTTTTTAATGCAAATATTTTTCCTGGTATGATATTTACCTTTCATTTAGGGTAATTTCCTGCTTGCGTCATATCTTACAGTGATGTACATTATACTCTATGTCAATCATTAACATTCCAATCTTTGCTTGTCCTCCCTAATGACAGTATTTAGTCTCAGATAAAGACAGGTGCTGTTACCCAATCTTCCTTCTATTGCTGTTTTCCTTTCACGATATTACTCTAAACTAATTTTAGGGAAACTAGTAGTTTTTAGCATTTATGAACATCATGCATGTAGAACATTTTTTTCAATTATCAACTCCTAAATGCTATGAGAAGAAGAAAGAGAAGTAATTTTTTCACTTTAAAATGTACTTCAAAGTTTTGGGCCACATGTATGTAAACTGTCTAGGTCTAAGACTGTCTTTGTTGCTCCTAGCAACCAATCAGAGCCCTCATTTCTTTTCATATAGTGCTATTAAAAAATGAAAGGGGAGCATTTATTAGTTGCTATAGGCAATAAAGTCTTAGACCTATACAGTTTTCATACATGTGGCCCTTCATTAATTTACAAACAGTACTGATTCAAATTTTAAGTAAAAAAATGCTTTAAAGCCAAGTTCACATCTGTGTCGGATGTTTTGTTCAGAACCTCTGTTGCAGAGGTGGAACTCTACCTGTTATTAAGAAAGCATAAGGAGGGAGGCGTAAAGGGTACATTGCAGCTAAGAGCATGGGCAGAGGAGAGAACATTCAAGGAGGGTAGCTCACCCAGGCTGTAGACAGACAAAAAAAAACAAACACATGGCATTTTGCTGGGAAAGAATCACATGTGCTGTGTACAACTGTGGAGAGAGAGCAGAGTTCCAAAAACTCTTTATAGAGAGGGGATTCTCACAATATCAGTAGATGTAAGCACAAAGGAAAATAAATCCCTCTTGAGCTGTATATCGTGGTGTCTGAAAATGAATGAAGAAAAGGAGAGTACAGGCTGAAACTGGCACCCAGCAATGGAATCCACCGATTTTCCAGCACATTTTCCGCTGCACTATTTTTTCCATCATATTTTACAGAATCTGTGATGGTGGCTCTGAACGGAACTTTCTACACAGATGTGCACAGTGCCTAAAACCTCAGCATTTTTATTCACAATGTTTTAGGTTGTATATTTAAATAAATCTTATTTTATTTAAATATTGTAGGCATACATGAACTTGCATTGACTTATGATCCATTTACTAATTAAGTCAGAACTGTTTATATAGACTGAGATGCCAACTCTATAAAGTATGACAAATTCCAGTTCTTATATGGCAAAAGAATGTCTTATAGTATACAGAAGGAACAATTTTGCTTCTGCTACAACTCTAGTAGCATAAACACCACTTTTATTGTTGAGATAAAAACTGGAATCTATATAATATATCATGTTTTCCCAGGTAGCTTTATAGGTTGTTGACTATTTGGTGTATTAATATCTTCTAGAAGTAGGTTTTTAGATTACTACTCATCAGGATTGTGTTTTGACACATAGCAATCATGTTATATGATTTTCTTCAGCTTTTTCCATTCTTCATAATTTGTTTGATACATCTGAAGGCTTTGTTCACTGGGGATTTGATTATTTGTTTGATATAATACAATCTTTATGGCTTTTATTCTGGAAGCGCGCACCAAATATTCTATATATTTTGTTAAATATTCTACCTTTCTTTTTTGCCAAAGTGTATTCAAGTCTTAGGGCCACATGTATGAACCTGTTTAGGTCTTAAAACTCACTTTTTTTGCCCATAGGTTACTATGGGCAAAAGAATGAGTTTTAGACCTAAACAGTTTCATACATGTGGCCCTTAATGTTCACTGAAGATTTATAGCATGCTCTGATAAACCTTATATTTCAAAGTGATTCAAGCATGCCTAGCTGAAACTCTAGGTCAAAACAACCTTACATTTTTTACATTCCAGGTTATAAACATTTCTGAACATTTATATACTTGTTGATGAACCAAGCAGAAATAGCTTTTATTTAGTACATTAAATTTCATATTAATATAGAGAAAAGTATAGAAACTGAACAATATCAATGCATTTCTCAAGATTTGTGAGAAAAAAATGGGGATTTAATAACATTGTCATAGGATTGTTTTTTTTATACCTCAAAACTGGACAAATTGCTGCATATTTTTCAAAATAGTATAAGGCACGATAAATTGGTATGGCTGGTGTATTTGTATGGGCTGGTCTATATGTACACCACAATTTGAGGAAAAATAGCGCAGTTGATTTTATAAATGTGATGCATATAAGCACACTTCCTTGCCAAAGTCCCTTTTTACAGACACTTTTTCCATCTGATGAGGAAGATGTAAGAAGTGTTTTAAATGCATGTTAAACTTGGAAGATGTACTTCATTTTTTGTCACAATTGGTGACAATTATGTTGCATTCTGCAAATTAAATTTTGTTTTCGCCAACTTATTCCAGTTCACCCATGTATCACTAGTATTAGTCGTATGCATTTTTTTACAAGTCTTAATTATTAAGTTACATTAAGTACACCCAAGTTACATTTTTAACAACTTTAATTGGAGGCAAAATCAGATATACTATAGTCTGACAAAAATGTATGCCATTTACACATATAACTGTGCATACATTGCTTAATTTAGAATGATAATCCAGAGTTCCTTGATTTAGGCATCCTTCACCTAGTCTTTTGTGGCAGTATATTTATGTTTATTTTTACAAGTATCGTTTGGTTCCTTTTTTTCATTGTAGACATTTTTATATGCATTTGTAAGCCCTCTAAATAGGAAAAAAAAATCTGAGAAAAAAATCCATTCCTAAAGCATGCTGCATTTTAAAAAACCTCATTTGACCTAAAAACACGTCAAATGTAAAAAAAAAAGCCATAAACAAGTACTTTTTGAAGTATGTGCTACAATATTGTCCATTTTTATGCTAAATGCCTTTTTTTTTTCCATTGGGAGTGATGGTAAATCATTCTGTTCTGCCAAACGTGACATAAAACATCACAGAACTGTTCTTGAGAGCCCTTCCTCCCCTCTCCTCCTCTTTCTGTTAGCGTAGAGAGCATCAAGAAGAAGGAGTTAAGTATATAATGCAGTTAAGAGAACAGGAGTTGGGAGGAGGAAGAATCCAAGTAAGGCAGCTCACATGGGCTGTAGGTAAAGAAAAAGCACACATAAGGCACATGTATGAAAACTGTCTAGGTCTAAAACTTTTTGTTGCCCATAGCAACCAATCAAAGTGCCCCTCTCATTTTTCCAGAGCACTATATGAAATGACAGAGGAGCTCTGATTGGTTGCTATGGGCAACAAAGTGAGTTTTAGACCTAGACAGTTTTCATACATGTGGCCCATAGTCATGAACTACTGTAGAAAGGAAGCAGAGCACCCATGGAAACCTATTCAGAGAGATGGGAATCACACACCCCTCAGCCTCAGTGACTGTGAGTACGAAGGAAATGAAAATCTTCATGAGCTGAACATTGCAGACTGAAATCTAATGCAATGTTTTTTTAGCTTAAGCTACTATCAGTACAAACACATTTAAAAATGTTTTTCTCAATGTCAAAAGTGTCCATAGCCTTTAAAGGTAATGTTTGAATGCAGTGCTAAAAAAAATAAAATAAATGAAAATAAAATATTGGAAAAATTCCAGAAAAAACACAAGTTTCTTTCTAAAAATGCTGCAGTATGTGTGAAAGTCCTCTTGGGAGGAAGAAACATGCATGTTAATAAACATGGCATCTCTTTAGAACACAATATTTTTTTCTGCCTTTTTTTGGCATTTTCTGTCAAAGAGAATTAATTCAGAAGTACCTTGAATAAGTTCACTATTCTGATTTAAAAAAAAAAGCTTAACCATTGTATAAGGAATCATTCTATAACTTGGTAAAGTACCTTTATCCTTCTACATCTCACTGCTTTTGAATCTTACTGTTAGGCCTCGTTCACTCGGCTTATTTCTCTACGGATTGGCACCGTACTCCGCGCCGGATTTGCGCTGCAGTACGGCGCCAATCCGTCGGAGTAATTATGGTAATCCACTGCTCTCATAGAGAACAGTGGATTCCGTCGCTCCTCCCCGCTCGGCGAATCCACCGCGGGGGGAGAAAGTGACATGCACATTATTTACGGCGCGTACGCCCCCATCCCGCCCCTTATTCACGCTGGATTTGTGAGCGCACAAATCCGTTGGAAATAAGCCGTGTGAACACGGCCTTAGTGATTGGACATGTTGCTGTTTATATCTAAAGGCTAAACATCTGGCATAATAAAATAATAAAAAGAAAAATCTCTATGACACAGCAACAAGTCATCCAGCTGTATAAGGACAAGTCTTTATTTTCTGATTGTAAACATTAATGTTTAGAGCTGCTGAAAGCAAGCAGTGATCTTGAAAATGGTGGTAAATTGTAAGGCTGTGTTCACATGGCGTAATTGCGGCGCGTATAGTACGCTCCGCAATACGCCGGGTGATTTTGGAGTCGCGCTGATTAGCGCGTACTCCCGAAGCACGGGGAAGGCAGCATTGTCATGCATTACTCGCGGCACATAATTGCCACGAATAATTGGCATGTCACTTATCTCCCCGCGTGTACAATACGATCGTATTGTACGTGCGGGGGGAAGAGGCATAATCCATAGTTCTCTATGAGTGCGGGGCACATTTCGCCGTGTATTAAGCGCAATACGCGACGAAATACGCCCGCAATTATGCCTCAAAATAAGCCGTGTGCACATACCCTAACGTAAAGTATATTGGAAAGCTTATTTATACAGTATAACAATACAATGTTGATAATAAATTATTCTAAGTGACCATATCCCCAGGTCCTGGATTGAAATGGAAAAGCAAGTGGAATCATTTTTTTTTTTTTTTTTTTATTAAAGTAGGTCAGGCCTGTAATGTAAAATGTTAGCTTATTAAAAGTGGTACTAATTGTAAACTTTCACTACTGTAATTTTTAAAAACAAGATCATTCTATTACAAAATAAGTCACACAACTAAGAATGATAACTGATCTTCCAATTATAGAACCTTCCTACGCACAGTGAAACAGCCAACATTATAAATCTCATCATTAATCCACAGTATTCCCCAGCACATCCATCCATGTAATTAATGCAAAATCCTATTTTAAATGTCACCACTGTTTGAATGTTGTCCATATTCAAAGAAAACAAAATATAACATTTTCCCAGATTCCATTGAGGAAATATGGTCAACGTATTTGTATCTCTGAAATTACTCACATATAAATCACAATTTATGTTTAATACAGCCGTTTCATAATAGAAGATTATATTAAGGAATGGTATAATTATTCATTTTAAAACACTTCCTCTGGAGTGATCCTAACATGGAGCAGAGTAGCCACAATAGAGCCCCATGGACAGTTCTCTATGGCTGCCATCGTTTCATATTAGCAATTTAACATTTTGCAAATTGAATTCAATGCCAGGTCAAAAGATGAGGTTCTGTAAATATCTAAGTTTAAAATATTTGTTACACTTATTATTATTAAACTATTTATTTTAAGATATCTAGTAGTGGAAAATGAATGATAACATTGGTAATAACATAGAATATAAAGTTAGGGCATGACCAGCGGCCGATAGATTAAAATCCCTGCTGCTTTCTTGTCTCAAGGCTATAACTATGGGTCAAAGCAGCACATATATTAGTGAGATACTTCAATTGCAACATTCTCCAATGATAATAAGGCTAAATTAATGAAAAATAAAGTTTTGGGAAAAATTTTTTTTTTGTGATATTAAGGGTTAAGAATAGGTGACTGCCCTTTCACAGAGGTCAGACACATTTGCCCTCATAGCAAATGGTTTTAGACCATAAGGAGTTAAGAATATTATTCCCAAGTTCGAGGACATTTGTTGGTACATTCCATGGTCATAAAAAAAAGTGCACTGAAAGCTGTATATTCATGACATTGAATATATGTAAACATTTATATACATATATGGCATCTCACAAGAGTGAGTACACCCTGCACATTTATGTAAATATTGTATTAGATCTTTTCATGGGACAACACTGAAGATATGACACTTTGATACAATGTAAAGTAGTCAGTGTACAGCTTGTATAACAGTGTAAATTTGGTTTGACCTCAAAATAACTCAACACACAGTTTACGTTAAGTTTGGTTGATTTCAAACTTGTATAAACATTGATTTGTACATTTTTAATCTTGAGTTATCGTGCCACCATGAAAATTGGTGCTGCTTTAACAGTCAGACGTCTCATCAGATTAAGTGTAGTGACATTATGGATGATAGTGTCACACAGCGGTTTATAAATTTGGCGCATCGTGAAAGGGGTTGTGCATTAAAAATGTGTATAAAGACTCAGCATGATCCTAAGAGAGAGCAGAATGGGCACATGTATGAAAACTCTCTCAGACTAGACAATCGTACATCTCGTTAGATTAGTGTAGCATTCATCAATATGTATGAAAGCGTCTCATAGCACTTTTAAAGGCGTCCTGTTGTGAGTCACATTTATGTGCACCAAAAAAGTGTCTTAAAAAGTTTCTGAACCAAAATTTGTCTTTGCCTCGCCACTTTAAAAGGAATGTGTCACGGACGGCACCGCAGCCTGTGGGGCAGGCTGCGGGCGCGTCCGTCCGACTACTCGTCCCCCAGAGTCTAATAACTCACCCGTCCTCGTTCCTGACTCCCTGCGTACTTGTGTCGGCCGGTGCATGCGTCCCCACTTCCTAGGTAATTGGCTATACCGGCCGCTGACCCTATTTAGGGGCTCCTCCGGCAGCTCTCCGCCGAATCTTTAGTGCCTTCATAGCCTACTGAGAAAGTGTTTTATGCCTCATCTGTCATTCCTGTGTACCGTAGCGCTTAGCTTCCGTCTCCCATTCACGAACCTCTGCCGCCTGCCCTGACCTACCGCCTGACCCCGACTACGATTCTGCCTGACGATTTTGTACCATGCTTACCCTTGGCTGCCATCGCAAGCAAGTCCCGCCAGTAGAAGCAACCTGGTAGTTTCCCGCCGCAGCAAGTCTATCCCGCTTTGCGGCGGACTCTGGTGAAAACCAGGTTCTACTTAGACTCCGCTCCCTGGCGAGGGCTTTCGCCATCGCTTGCAGTGGTCCAGCGGATCCACTACCTTGGTGCGTTACAGAATGGATTAGTACACTATTTTTGTGACACATTGAGCCACATGTGTGAAAACTCACTTTTTTGTCCATAGTAACCTATGAGCAACAAAGTGAGTTTTAGACCTAAACTGTTTTCATACATGTGGCCAATTCTGTCATTCTGTCATTCATAAATATGTCTAATCTTATGAATGTGGCGTGACATGTCCCCTGAGAATTGGCAGCGAGAAAAGTGTCAAGGATGTTTGACTTGCACCTGTTTTGGCTCATGACCTTCCATGCATATGTCGAAAAGAGCCAACGACTGCTTTGTTGTTGGACCTGACGCCAGAAAACTGGTGCAGCCCTGCTTATACATGTCACCCATAGTGTTCATAATAATTGGTTAGATATTCCAGTTAATCACAGATCAGTAGTGTCTGGGACATTGTAAGTTAGCGTGGTTTTAATGTGCAATGTCCTGAGGCCATTCTAACTTGAGGGACCACTGTTTATAGACAAACTGTTATGACACCATGCCCTGAGCTTTAATTTTATTTACACTTATTGGTTAATTATCAAATAAAGTAATGTATAAACTTAAAAATTCATAAAGTAACACATCTAAGAACAAGTGCATTGTAACACATTGCAGTATTTATCCTGGATCCATTCGTCAAGATTTTAAAATTTCATAGGTTATTTTAGATGAATGGATAAACTTATTTTTTTCCTGACTTCTCAGCAATGAAGATTTAGCGATCAGACTACGTCCTAGAATGTGCTGCATAATCGACTAGAAAAATATTGCAGCTGAATCATGCAGTGTCACGCTGTAAGATGAGCAGCATGAATTTTAAGATTTACAGTATGTATGTCAACAATTTTGCCTAGTATCAGTTGTCAATATAGTCTCTTGTGGTCATTCAGGAACATTTGCCTTTATTTAGTAATTTGATTGCACCAAAAAACTGTGTTAAAATGCTCAAACAAGTGGTGCAATTTTGGTACAGCATATTGTAGACAAATGTATTAAGGGCTAAAAGGATTGTCTCACCATGCTGTTTAGGAGCCATCCTGCATTCTGTCTCTTCCTGGTCAGTCTATGGGTGATTAGAATATCAGTTTGGTATTCAAAGGTCTGCTAATTACTCTGACATGAGATCAGGAGGTGTCCAAAGAGGCTTCAGAGCTGAACTAAACAAAAGTAATTAGTCTCCTTTGTTTGTTACGTCAGATAACACTAAAGGTCTCAAGCTGCCAGCAGTTCTGTGTGCTGACTTGTATGATGATATCATCCCTGCTATAAGATAAGACAAACAGCAGGGAGAGCAGAGCAGGTCGGTAACCTAGAGAAATCTGAGTGCACTCAGTGCACTCAGAGCTGATAAAATCACTTTTATCAGCAAAAAATAAACAAAGCAATCTATTTGGAAAAGGTCTTCATTTACTGTTCTCTACATATTGAAAGCTATTTTTTGTAGTTAGACAACCCCTTTAAGGCACTTCTGTGCACACTGCTGGATACAGGGGTGTGGCTAATCATATAAGTGGTGTGTCTTCACATGGAAGAAGGCATGACCACAACGTAACACACTGAAACAAAATCTGCAACAAAATGGTGCCAAAATTCTGGTGTGAAAAGTAAGCCCCCAAAAAATAATAATCTGGCCATAAAAGTTAAACAAGTCTAAAACTGCATCAGTTTATCAATCAGCATGAGCCACTGTGATAATTTTTTAGACTGCCTATCTAACTTTATGCTGACTTTTAGATAGTGATAGTAATTCAGGGCTATTATATTTTTGACTTTTGTCTAAAGGGTTGAATTGTGTCTGCGTAACCACTGTAAATTCTCTGACCAGTTAGATATAGAGTATCAAGTGCTATGATTGACCAGTTAGCTTCTAAATCTTGTATTCTATGGAGATAGGACAAGAATAGATCCCTAAGGCTATGTTCACACGGCTGAATCACGCCGTAATTGCGAGACGGATTTTGCCCTCAATTACGGCATCTGTACGGGGGCGGGGTGGGTGGGCCGGCAACTCGCCGGCCCCATAGACTTTCATTGTCCACGGCGCTTATCCCGCCAGGATAATGTGCAATACGGCGAGCGGGGAGAAGAGATGGAATCCATAGTTCTGTATGAGAACGGTGGATTGCCGAAATGACAGGGATGGATTTCAGCCGTATTTGCACATAGTACAGCGCGCAATACGAACTGAAATCCGTCCCCAAATCAGCCGTGTGAACATAGCCTACAGGATATTTATGAACAGCCATTATGTTAAAATACATAAATGAGATTAAAGACAGATGTCGTGTAAGGTACTAGAAGAAAATCAGTGTTACAAAGTGCAGAAAATATGTATCATATGATTCTATAATGGTTGCTCTAAAGAGATAGAAAAGCTGCATTTTGATGATAAAGGCTCTGAATGGTAGGTAGATTCTATTGTTACTGTGGATATTATCCAAATATATAACATTATACTAAACAATAAATAATACAAAATACTTTTGATTTCAATAATAATACTTTGATTTCAATAATGTATAACACTACATAGCTTGTTGTTCATGAAATATTTCTTAATAAAGCATCTATATTTTAAACCAAAGAAAAACAGGTAAACGCTCACTGGGGATCTTTTTTTAGATAAAGTCCGCATAAACTCCCTCCTCATGTTTTTAACCAGTTACCAATAAAAGTGTGTTTTTTATAATTTTCTATACATCCTGGGCACGAGTGCTGGAGTTTTCTCAAGATTCATCTATATTATAATTTTGTATCCTTAAAATTTCAGTTTAGCTTACCCTCTACCATCAGAGGAACTGTTGGGGATCTCTGTTTGTGAGATTTGATTGGAAGAATAGCAAGGCATACTACAATATTCTTTTCATGAAAATGACAACACTGTATTAAAACCTGACATACCCTCTAATATGTCAGTAGGGTTTGTCAGGTGCCAGTAGTGTTGCAGTTTTACAGTTTTACTGCACTCATATCATGCTTTCCATGAAAACTATTTCAAAGAAAACCATCATTATAGTGTGACAAAAACCTTAGTCTTTCACATATCTACAGTCATAATCAAATGTGCCTTCCTCTAAATGTCGCTAAGCAGCTAATTCAGACAGACCCAAATGCCATGACTAGCTACAGACCTGTTTCTAACCTGCCCTTTGTAAAAAAAAATTTATGGAAAAGGCTATTCCTATTCAAGATATTAGTCTGTCTGTTGATTTAGCCAATAACGCTTCACTCCCTTACGTACTACATGAACATAGCAACAGCTGCAGCACTGAACTTATTTTTGAAGGCTACTCTATTCCAGTGCTGCCGCTGGTGCTCCTGGGCTTCCCACCACTGTTGTTACCGTCATTGGTCATGTGACACTTTAGCTAATCATAGACCCCAACGATCTCTTGTTGTGTAAAAGGGATGTGACCCGGAGACCAGTGATTGGTTGCAGCATCACATGATTGATGGACATGATGTCAGCAGCAGAAAGCACCAGCATGGTTTAGTAAGGTATAGCTGCAAAAACGAAACTGCTATATTGATATGGTGAAAAACAATCTTTTATGTGAATATCAGCCAATATATATTTAAAATCAAAATAGTGTCTCATTTTGAATTTCAGGAATAATAATCACAAAATAATTTATATTCACAGACTCACCATCCTCCTACTATTTCTTACTATTTGTTATCTGAAGATGAAAACTGTAATTGCATACAGATCAATTGCATTATAATTTATAGAAGGAAGACATTTTTTTTTCTATTAGATTGTGGTATATAAAATCCAGGGTCTTTGATTTGTTTAGATTTTTTATTATTTTATGCGATTTTAATATTAATTCATATGATAAATAATCATCCCAACCTTCTAAGCTATTAAGGGATGCAAATTAATGGAACTCATTTCAATTTCTGCCATCAAAGTTGTAAATAGCACAAGACAAACATACATCAGGCTTAATATTGTTCTCCCTAGTTAGGCTATTTATAGACATATTGTTGATTATGATGTGACAATAAAGAGCAAAAAGACATCTTTGTATCCATCTTAAGTGACACAAATGAGAACAACTTAATAATACATTTAACTACTTTGCAGGCACATTACAAATTGGCTTTAAAACAAAAACAAGATTGTAGTTCTAGTTCTGGTCTAGCATGAGCTACAGCAGATTGAGTTGGGAGCTACAGTATATCTAGTTGCAGCTCCCACTTCAGCCTGCATGAAGAGGACAGATGTGATGGTAGTGTGCAAAAAAGCAAAGGAGGATCTTTAATCCTCCTCCTGTCCCTATTTGATTTTGAATGACTAAAGAGTAGTGATGAGCGATGGTGTTGACAATCATCATCTTATAGATAACAGATTTTTTTAAATTATCATGCCGATAGTCGATAATCTCCGATGACCATTAAAGTCTATGGGAGAGCAACAACACCTTCATTCTTCCGCCCAAACAGGGGCTGGAAGACAGTTAGGCTATAAAAGTCACAGAAAACAATTCAGAGGCTAAAATAATTCATTATGTTCAATGGCTAACAGAAAACATGAGGATGGCATAGCCACAGCAAGTACAGTGGTAGCAGCAGCTACCCGGACCCTTTCATACAAACAAGACACCGCTATTGGAAATAGCACATGGGAACTGCCAGGAGACCCCAAGCACTTTTCGCACCAGGGACCAACAACTTATCATATATGCGGTGCTGGTGGCAGCAAGAACGTCCCAACGGTGAACGCGAAGGTTCAGCTGGCAGGGCCTCAGTTACAGCGGGTGCAGCAAAAGACATGGCCACATGCAGCTAAATAAAATGGGGTGCCCACCCATTACTACTTCCTATTTTTAATATATCACCGGGCTTCTTTTTCATTCCAGCCCCTGGCAGGAATACTACCCAATTTCCACCCCTGGCATCCATTTTAAAGTAGCCTGACCCCAAAACCACCAAAAATGCCCTTATGGACACTCAGAATACACATTCCCAATGAGAAATTGACTATTTAAAAAAATAAATATTTTTCCAATCTTGCTTCTGCTGCTGCTGCTGCTACGGCTACTTACCATTCTGCTGCTGGCACGTTGCTGACGTTATACCACCGTGACATTAGAACGTGAAGCTGACTCAACAGATTTCTCCAGTGGAGGCCTGTGTCAAATTCCTGCATTCTATTATCAAGTGGGTTGAAGGAAATTGCTCACTTTTGATTTGGAACATGGATCAAGGAGGGTGGAAACCAAGTAACCGCTCTTCATTTTGATGGCCTTGAAGTGCGGAAAAATCGCTTTTTGTCATTAAGACCTTTACTATTGGTTTCTTTTACAGCAGCATGCCCCAAAACCAGCAAAGATGCCCTTGATAGAACCTCAGATAAAAAGATTAAAGTGTCGGAAGAAAGTAATCTTTGAAATACCATTTTAGTTGAACTGGACATTGACGCACAGACTGCAATAAGAGTATTTAAATGTTATATGGATTAATATGGTGGTCTTGGCACCACTGACAACAGGCACAATTTACTAGGAAATATGTATAACACAATTTGCGTACAAGTGAGCTCTTTGCGCCAAACAGACGCACGGGCTTCAACAAAACTATTTAAAAGTTATAGGGATAAGTTATGCCAATTTTGGGAACACTGACACGCAGTGAGTGCACTAGAACTGGAAAAACAAAAGGGACAATTTTGGTCTGCTGGCCAAAAAAGTGGTAAAAAACATTGCTTTTCCAATTCAAGGTCATAGAACACACTGGGCTATACAATATCACCCTTCCTTTCCAAAGCCTCTCCTATTGCACCCTCCCCCCCCCCCCAGCACACCCGCGATTGGACACACCAGTAGATATCTTTAAAACTTTCTCTAACTAAATAAGAAGTGAAATTCTCTAATCTAACTATTTTCTAAGCTATAGCTAGGTGGATGGTTTCTAGTATTATAAGAGACTATCTCTCAGAGCTGTTAGAACAGCTATTGGTTTAAACACCGAGACGTCCTGCTGTAAAGTGACATAGACAGCTGAACAGGAACTGCAGTTGCATAGATAAAACAAGGTTACGTGATTTTTGCAGCCAATTAGATCCAGACACTGCCCAGTCATGATGTCGTACATCCTCCTCACCCCCCTCTATCCTTGGAGCTGATTGGCTGGCCACAATATTACAGGAAACGCTGAAAATGGCACGATAGTAAAAGATTATCTATAAGATTGTCACCTAAACTATCGCGTGATCGGAAATTTCCGATAAGCCTAAAAACCGTACCGATATCAACTTTTGTCGATAATATCGCTCATCCCTACTAAAAAGTAACTGGTAACATGGACTTTTGTTCATTAATCAATCAGAAACACTTTTTTTCTTTTTGATACAGTAGAGGATAATATATGTTTTTTCTTAAAATAACAGAGACAACATAAGTACTTTCTTATTTTATCAATCTTTTGCATTTAATTGGGCACTTTATCAAGAATAACTAAAAACATTTTTTTCCCTTTCGCAACATTTTCTTACTAAAACTAGAAAATATGGATAATGAAAAATAGTATATACCTCAAAATTTGTAAAAAAAAAAAAATGGTCCCACAAAAAGTAAACCCTCATACATCTCAGTCTACAGAACTATAGAACAGTAAGGCTATGTTAACAAGGTGTAATTGCAGCGCATACAGTACGGCCGAAATTACGCCGAGTGTTTTGGGGGTCGGGCTGATCAGCACGTTCTCCCACGGTACGGGGGAGGGAGGGGCAATACCCCACCGACCCCATTGACATGCATTACTCGCGGCGCGTATTCACCGCAAGTAATTGACATGTCACTTATCTCCAATACAATACGATCATATTGTACGAGCGGGGAGAGGAGGCGTAATCCATAGTTCTCATAGAGAACTATGAATTACCGTAATTTGCTCGTGTGAACATACCTTTATGGGTCTTGGAATGTATTGACTAATTTATTTTTGTTTTTGTGAAACATACGGTAATTATGATGACCTGTAAAATCTAGTAAATGTTATTTATGCTACTCAGTAGAAAAAAAGAAAAACTACATTTTCAATCTTTTAAATTTTAATTTAATGATTATTCAAATTTTCAGCACCTTGCTGTGTGATTGTGAGGTACTACACTGGCGGGGATGTCAGCTGGAGACCTAACAACAGCTTCTGGTCTGTCTGTGATGAAGGCCTGCCAGACATTGCACAGAGGCAGGGCTTGACAGGCTGACTGACAGTCAAAACCACATTGCAGTCATGTACATCAATGTATTATAAAGCAATCAAGCAAGCACTCAGTTTCCCCATTATAAATGTTTATCATGTATCATAATGAAAGTAATGCGGGACATCTTCTTTACATTTTTTCTCTTTGTGGCCCATTTACACAGTTGTGTTTGAAACCCCTGCACTTGAGAATTTGCTAACAGCAGAAAACAGAGAAAACTGTTTGAATCTGGGAGGTTTTACACCTCTGTAGCTAATAATTGCAGGGACTCAGCATTTTATGTGTAAAGGGGAGTAAAGGCGAACAAAGAGGGCAGAGCTGAATGGAGAGGGACACAGATGTAATTCCATGGTTCACAGGAAGTCAGCAACACAAGAAAGACTTAGGGCCTCATGTATGTAAACTGTCTAGGTCTCAGACTTTCTTTGTTGCCCATAGCAACCAATCAGAGCTCCCCTTTCATTTCATATAGTGCTCTGAAAAAAATTAATGAAGAGTTCTGATTGGTTGCTACAAGCAACAAAGAAAGTCTTAGACCTAGACAGTTTTAATACATGAGGCTCTAACTTCCTATGTTCACAGGAAGAGCATGTACATGGCCCAGCGGCCATAATGAAAGGGTTCACAATGTTTGGATGCAACTGAACTATGATAAAAAAAAAACCACTGGAAGAGTATTGCTGGCGAGTTAGTTTAATACATCCACATAATAATTTGCAGCAGTGATTCTATAACTTTAAGCAAATTAACGGCAAATTTAATAGAGTAAATTAAGTAGAATTTGTATTTCTGCCTTTTTTTGTTAACTGTTGATTCTGATGGCCTAGTTAGTAGAAGTGTTTTTGGCTTAGGCTTTAGACACATTTAGGAGAGGTTCTTAGATTTTTCTTTTCTCCACAGTTTTCACAGTTTTATCTTTTTTAATTGTTTTTGTTTTTTTTCTATGTTTCAATAACAACTTAACTTTTTGATGATCAGAAAAGACATTATAATGCTTATTTTTCACACTATAGATCTATTTCCTTTTCATTAAAGCTACCATAGCAACCCCAAGAAAAGAAAAGAAATAATAGTTTCTGCCTCTGAGACTATAAGCTTCAGAAGAATTTTTGCCTTTGGGCACAAAATTTATTGTAAAATCAAGAAAAGCTAATTGCAAATGTTTGGAATAAGCTGGTTCCAAATTAATAAAAAATGGAAGCTGCATCCTCTTTATAAAGGAGACACAATCTTACAAGCAATATTGGAGTTTCTTTATCTTTTCCAACTTTTATTTATGAAAACTATCTAAACAAACAAAAAAATCAAAACAAATAAAAAACTATATTTAAAGGGACACTACACCTAAAGTACACCTATGTTTTAGAGCTGAATATATGTTAGATAGTAATGGTAGTAGTAGAGATCTACTGCTCTACATTCCATTAAAAATGATAATTAACTTATCTTTCCCAAGTCTCAAATGTTTACTGGTGGGCTGAAAGTCATAAACACATTACAGTATTTAGTTATTCCTTATTTTTTTCTATTTAATTTACAGTATCATAGCATCATATACAGTATGCACACATTTTTTATTTTCTGCTTCACACAAGCATGCCCTTTCTAAGATGTTTTCCATGCCATCTATTAGTGTTGCAAGTTTGCGTGCTGTGACCTTGGCCTACATATTGTTCTTCCGCTGTTAAAGAGTTCAAGTCTTGTTAACATAAAATTTTCTTTAAGTTAGCCCTTTGCAAAGAAATGTTACCATTGCCTTTGTACCAACAGGACTTTCAGAATATGCCAGAGTGATGTCCAAGTGACTTCACCATGTCCAGGCTGTCATTGTGTTGATATGCTAAGTTCTTCTGCAGAACTTACAAGCTTAATTATGGCTTTGTTCAGAATGAAGCTTGGTTTGGCTATGGAAGATCGAATACTGGACCCTTTCATTCAAAATGATCAATCAAACATCTAATAATTGATTTACTTGGAAAATCTCTCACGTCATAATGACAATGATATGCTTTTGGGTCAGAATTATTGATTCTTGGTTTTGACAGTAAAATTTTACAATTTCAGTTCCCTGTTTTATTTCTAAGTTTTATATGGTTCTTCTTTTTAAAATATATTAAAATTGTTATTTTCAAAATGATATAAGGAAATTAGACCCCTGTGAGATTTTCTTCCCACCCTATATTATCTAGTTACATAGGGACACATGTATGAAAACTGTCTAGGTGCAAGACTGTCTTTGTTGCCCATAGCTATCAATCAGAGCCCCCTTTCACTATATGAAATGAAAGAGGAACTCTGACTGGTTGCTGTGGACAGCAAAGAAAGTCTTAGACCTGAGGCACATAGTTTGTAAGACTGGAAAAAAAACATCCATTCATCCAGTTCAGCCTATTGTCCTGGAGTGTTGATCCCGCGTAAAGCAAAACCCTGTGATGTAGAAAGCAATTTTCCTCATTTTAGGAGGACTACATTTCATTGTACAAAACAAAAAAAAATAAGATGAAATGCACTTAAAGTGGTTGTCTCACTACAGAGATTAGCTTTCAACATGTATGGAACACTAAATGAAGACGTTTTCCAAATATATTGCTTTGTTCTTTTTTTGTTTTTTGTTGAAGAGCTACAAATGATTTTATTACCTCTGAGGGCACTCAGGTTTCATTAGTTACTGACCTGCTTTGCTTGTTCTCCCCTGTTGTTTGTCTTATCTGATAGCAGGGAGTGAAGTCATCACACAGATTGCTGCACAGAACTGCCAGCAGCCTGAAAGCTTGTGTGTTATCTGATCTTTCAGACAAAAGACACTAATTACTACTGTTTACTTTAGCTCTGAAACTTCTCTGGACCTCGTAGCAGGAGATTGTTTATCTAATCTAGACTAATTAGCAGAAGTCTGAATACATGGAGCTCATATGCTAATTAACCATAGCTTGACCAGGAAGTGACAGGATGCATGAATGAAAGAATGATGCTGACTCTATGAAACAGTAAGATGAGACAACCCCTTTAAGGTTGACTGCCCCTTTCAGGTAAATGTCCAGTTGTTGGGTGTTTATTATAATGGTATTTACATCAGTATCTTTTGGAAATGCTCACCTAGAAGCAACTTTTTTTTTCAGTGCTTGCTGCTTAACACCTGTAACACTAGGTAAAAACTATAATCCATGACTGCAACTTTGTTGCATTTTATAGCTGCACTTAGAGGTAGTCTGAGACTCTTGCTATGTTAACATGTCAGTGATCTACTTGCTGACAATTGTTGTACATGTGAACATTGTAAAGCATAGTAGATTTTATTGAAAAAAAAAATGTTGACACCTCAGGGAATCCAAGACAACCATACCCAATTGATCGAAGTTCACCTTTTGCCCATAAGACTTTGAAAAGTATTTGACTGTTGACATTTTGAGGCTGTGTTTAGTTTCTTTTTTGTTAAACTGAGTTAAGCATTATTTTTCTGTTTTCAGATGAAAGAGAAGATGTTCAAAGGAAAACATTCACAAAATGGATAAATGCACAGTTGTCAAAGGTATGAAGTCTTTTTATATTTTTTTTTTGTTTTTGCTTCAGAATATTTTTTCTTACCATGATTAATCACTTTATAAAAAATATTTAATAATGGCATATTTATATAAATGGGTATTTGTGTGCATTTTTTATTTTAAACTCCAAATACACTGACTATTAAAAGAGAGTAAGTTCTATTATGCAAATGGTATCACTTGCATAGAACTGCTGTAGTACTATATATAAGGTAGCTAGCCTTTTTATTACATAATGCAGGAGAAATATGCAGCCATTCCCAAAGTTTCAAATTTCCTGCATACTGATATAGCTAAAATATAGATTTCTGGATTACTGTAGTTATAATGAAACAGATTTTAAGAGCTTACTGTTTATACATTAAACTTAAACAAAACAAAACATATAAACACCTAAACTGAATGCAGCCACAGTTTGCTCATTAAATACTATGAAGGGACTTTACTATGATTCGTGGTTCATACGTCAATCCTAATCCAAATTACATTGGAGTAAATTGTGCCAAATTTATTAAGATGTTCACACCTCTTGATAGATATAGTTCATCCTTTAGCTGTCTATCCATAAAAAAAAAAGCCAATCTGGAAACAAATGCAGAATTGTGCCATAATTTAGCCCAGTTTTGAGTATAAGAAGAGAAGCACAACATTGCAAACTGTTGAAGATTTTTGCACAACAGTATGAAAAAACTTTTATGTGACAAAAAAACTGATGTATGAAATTGGATTAGTGTTTCCCAACTAGGACTACATAGGGGATTTGAACTTCTGTGATAAGAAAACGAAACAACTTATGTAAGGATGTGTTAAGACATTAATGATCAGCAAATAATAAGACAAAAATATAGCATTCATTTTAATTGATCAATACTTAGAATAAAATCTATAATAAAACGTTGAAAATGAGCTGCATTAATATATTGTGAATTATTTTAACCTGTTTTTACAGACTTTATACCTTTTTTGTCTAAACTAGGTGTTGTATTATATATAGGAAAAATTACCAACATTGTCAAATTCATTTATTATATATATAATATATAAAAAATAAAAAAAAAAATCTTCAACTGCCTGCCTCATTAAATTGTGAATATACTGTATTGTATGACCTCATTTTACAAAGAGTTGGGGTTGTCAAATGATTAGCTAATTGCACAAGGTGAAATACTGTATGGTGGCAGGTGAAGGATATTATATGGTTTATATTGCTATAACCATTATGACTAGTACCATGATTGTGAACTGAAAACATAAGTTACTCAAAGATAGTTTTAAAGTGACACCAAATTAGGCTGCATGTTCCATTCCTTATTAGCAAAGCAACATACAGTAATAAAATCTACAGGGTCACTGTAAAAGAGAGGAGTTTATGATAGACAATGGCCATTCACAGACATGCACCCCTTTTTCCAAGCCCTTGACCTGTGGCAGTTGTAAGATTCCCTCTCCTCAAGTGGCTTTGTAAAACTAAACTATAAAAACTAAAAATAAAGCTTCATAACTTATGGTGAGTGCCATGGACTGCTCTTATTATTGATATATTGTGACAAGAACCTTTCTATGTTAAGAAACTGAGCACCATCATCAATTTGAAAAGCTCAGAAATAAACTGCTGAAATGGCACATTGGCAGTACTGGCATGTTTTTTCTTTGAATTTTAGATACATAAGTAGACAACTTTGGCTACTGATCTAATTTCTGATTTGCTAATGCTGTATATACAGTAGGTGGAATTTTTTTCTATTGGTACAGTTCTTTATTAGATATTTATGCTTATTACACCTTCTGCTTTTAAATGGTGTATATACTGTAGTTGCGATTGATGGATCTACTGGCTCCGGAAACTGTAGTACTTTTTATCACATATAATTGCCATATTCTTGTTTAATTTATAGATATTTCATTCCCAATTATATTGTTATAATCTCAAATTATAATATTGTAAACATGGTGTTGTTATACCATACCTCTGTGCTGTGTAGATGTGTCTTTGTGCATTGTTGTGTCTGGGACTATATTATTATGCACATTCTAGTTAGGTAATTTTAGAGTGTTTAAAAGTCAGCTATACATTTTGTACCTTGTTATAGTTTATGAATAATATTGTAATTTGTCATTGCGAAAAATCCAGTAAAGCAAGAGTAACTGCAGCTACACAAAAGTTCCTACTGTTGTTAAAGTTGTTTTATAATGGACAACCTCTTAATCTGAGAGCCAATGGAGTTATCAACTACATTAGTATGGTTCCCAGGAACAAGACAACAGATAGGCAAAGGTTGAAGACCATCTAGAGCATCACCTCAACTTTGTCAGAAAGTGTAATAGAAGAGCTGTACTTGAACACTATTTTGCAATACATTAACATTACAGAGTAGTGCACAAGTGATCATGCCCCCCTCAAGGTCATTTACCATAGTGGGAATAAAAGTACACGTTAATAAGATTTAAAAAAAATAAACAAATATGAAAGAAATGTTAAAATTTAAAAGACTCCCTCTTCCCATTTGACTAATAAAATTCAATAAAAAAATTAAACACCAGTGTCATCAGCACATCTGTAAAAGTCTGATAAATGAATATAAAACCTTATTTATCTTACATGGTGAATGTCATAAAATATCTCAAATAATACCCAACTCCAAATTTGCATTCCTATCCTCCTAAGAAATTAGAATAAAAAGTTATCAATAACTCGCAGCTATCATAAAATGGTACCAGTAAAAAAGTTTATTCTCCAAAAGGCAATTCCTCACATACCTGTAGCTCTGTAGACAGAAAAATCTGTTATTGGTCTCCGAAAATGTAAAGCAAATTAACCCTTTACCAACACAGACAGATTTGACCACGGCTCCATTTTTCAAATCAGGCATTTATTACTTTATGCATAAATCTATTTTTAATGATTTTTAACAATCTGTTCATGTCATTTTAAGATTTTTTTCATGAATCTCTCAATAGACACGTTGATTGTTTATTTCCATGCTGTAGATGTACAGCATTTTTCGGGAACCCCTTTCTGACCATGACATAAACTTAGGTCAAATGTTCTATCTATCTATCTATCTATCTATCTTTCTATCTATCTATCTATCTATCTATCATCTATCTATCTATCTATCACCAATTGTGAAAGTTCTCCCACTTAAAAAGATGAGAGAGACCTGTAATTGACATCATAGGTAGACCTCAACTATGAGAGACAAAAATGAGAAAACAAATTTCGAAAATCACATTGCCAGATTTGGAAAGAATTTATTTGCAAATTATAGTGGAAAGTAAGTATTTGGTCAGACGTTTTCTGTAAGTCTTCACGAAGTTGGCCCATTTCTCCATGCAGATCTCTTCTAGAGTAGTGATGTTTTGGGGCTGTCACTGGGCAACACAGACTTTCGACTCCCTCCAAAGGTTTTTTATGGGGTTGAGATATGGAGACTAGCTAGGCCACTCCAGGATATTGAAATGCTTCTTATGAAGCCACTCCTTCGTTGCTCTGGTGGTGTGCTTGGGATAATTTTCATGCTGAAAGACCCATGTTTCATCTTCAATTTCCTTGCTTATGGAAGGAGGTTTGCACTCAAAATCTCAAGATACACAGACCCATTCATTCTATCGTGTAGACGGATAGTCTCTTTGCAGAGAAACAGCCCCAAAGCATGATGTTGTCACCTCCATGCTTCACAGTAGGCATGGTGTTCTTTGGATGCAAATCAGCATTCTCTCTCCTCCAAACATGACGAGTTGTGTTTCTACCAAACAGTTCTACTTTGGTTTCATCTGACCATACAATTCTCCCAATACTCTTCTGGATCATCCAAATTCTCTCTAGCAAACTTCAGATGGGTCCGGACATGTACTGGCTTAAGCAGGAGGACACGTCTGACACTGCAGGATCTGAGTCCCTGGCGGCATAGTGTATTACTGATGGTAGCCTTTGTTACGTTGGTCTCAGCTCTCTGCAGGTCATTCACTAGGTCCCCCCATGTGATTCTGGAATTTTTGCTCACTGTTCTTGTGATCATTTTAACCCCACGGGATGAGATCTTGCGTGAAGCCCCAGGTTAAGGGAGATTATCAGTGGTTTTGTATGTCTTCCATTTTATAATTATTGCTCCCACAGTTGATTTCTTCACACCAAGCTGCTTGCCTATTGCAGATTCAGTCTTCCCAGCCTGGTGCAGGGCTACAATTTTTTTTCTGGTGTCTTTCGACAGCTCTTTGGTCTTCACCATAGTGGAGTTTGGAGTGTGACTGTTTGAGGCTGTGGACAGGTGTCTTTTATACTGATAACAAGTTCAAACATGTGCCCTTACTACAGCTAATGAGTGGAGGACATAGGAGCCTCGTAAAGACAAAGTTTCAGAGAGAGAGAGTATATATACAGTTTTTTCCCTACTGTATGTATACAATATAGATGCTTAAAGATACAGACAAGCCACAGTGTTATACAATTCAGGTCACACAGGTGGAAAAAACAGAAAAACAGCCACTCATATGTCAACTATTCACAAGAAAGGTTTAAACTTAGTATTGGACCTTGTTTACAAAGTGGCTTTTTGTATAGAAAGCTTGTTAATTACACAATAAAAATTGCATGCTTTCCACTAAACATCCCATCATTCTTAGTTTAGTGCACCTGGATCTGTGGTAAAAACTGCTGCTCAATAGATCAAATCCATTCTGCACAGAAATGTATACTGTGTGAACACTTGTGCACAGTTAAAGCTTCTATAAGGAGCAAAGATACAGGGTTATTTGCAGTGCACCTTGCTGACCTACAGGTAATGGTCTTTCTAATGCTATTAGATAAAGTACGCAATGTAGCACCTTCTAAGTGTAAAACACGAATGGGCAGATGTATCAGTACTGCCTAACACTTAGACAGTGTAACCTTAGACCAGACAATCTTCTAATGTGTCACAGTTATCATATCGTTAATAAATCTGGAGCAGGTTTAGACTGTCTAGTCGAAGTCTAGATGACTTACCTGATGCCACTAATTGGTGCCAAAAATGTGGCGCTTTTTTGGTGCATGATGTTGCACGCTAAGCCATTACCCTTTTCTGTGAGGCCACACTTTTTAGAGGCATGGTCCTTTGTTGGATTAGGTTTGGAAAAGTCTAGAAACAGTCTAAGACACATACTTAATGTGGTGTAAAGCAGGTGCCATTATTTTGGTGCCAATTTTGCCAGAATTTTGGTGCAATTGCCTTATTAAATATGCCCCAAAATATCGGCACTCTATATTCTTCCAACATCATAGAGCTGCACTGCATCCTGTGAAAATAACTAACATGATGTATCAGTTGATTTGGTCAAGATGCAGGTTCTCACAACCCACATCAAGGGTCCCAATTGTCTTATAGTAGCTATGCTATTAGATATTTATGTTCTTTATCTAATAATATGGATATGACCGATAGGCTGTTAGCCACTATTGTACAATACACATGACTATGAGACTGGACCCTTATAAAAGCCTTACCTTTGCGCATTCAAAATATCACCAACCATCATGGATATTTGGTTTATGTGTGTTCATCAGCATTTTACACCTGTCGGACTTCTTTTGTGCTAATGGTTTATATGCAACCTGCTGGTAAGTGGAGTTTTAAACTGCTTTTGTCTCAATAACTATGGCCTTTTCAATGATATGTTACTACATAGACTCCTATATTCATATTAAATCAACAGTGAACTGTATATTCCAGAACTAACTCTAGGTAGTAGAGGATATATATTGCCATTCACATCGATGGATGCAGTTTGCTTTCCAATATATGAAGAATACTTCTTCATTTTTATGTTAGCTATTGCTGAAATCAGGACCTGGGACTTTATCCTCAGCACTGCTACTGTAAACTAAATGCTAAATCTTGAATTTCATATCTATGTATACGTGTCAGCAGGAAGGGATTGGTATGAATTACTTTGTGCTTGATGGGCACCTAACTGAATGGTAGCCTAGCTTTGTCCCTGTTTTCAAGAATTTACAGTCTAGTCACATTTGTACTCATTGTGACCACCATAGCTACACCAGTAATAATTTTTCAGATTTCTATCCAATAGCCTGGGTATAGCCAACAAATGACCCTGTTTCTGCAATATTTTGTCCATGCTTCATCAAATCTTACGGGAGAAAGGAAAGAAACAAATAAAAACTGAGTTTTTCTTCCCATAAAGAAACATGGGATTAAACAATTTGGGGATTATGTTTATATATTTACTGGAAAGACTAACAAACAATGACTTTTATCAATGTCCAATAAGAGTGAATAAATCCAAAAACCTAACAATTTGACACACATATAAGCAAAAAAATAGGTAAAAAAACAAAACAAAAACCCTACCCTAGCTAATGTACGACATCACGTAGCACTGTCTGTATCTAATAATCTGTGAGAGGAGAATCACGGATTTGAAGACTGGTTAATGAAGGGGGATATAAACCCTTAAAAGACCATATAATAGAGCCCTACATAGCTAAAAAAGTGGGGTAATTGGCTCGATAAAGGCAGCCCCGCTAAGAAACCTATGACTCCTAATGCCCTATTACACCTTAAGTAGCCTCCCGATGTGTTCCCTTCTGGGGTGTAATATGGAACTCATCAGGGGAGTAAATTACTGAAAATAATACATGCACATTCCATAAGTGGTATGGATAACATAATAATCAATAAGTACAGATAGCATATATACAGCAGTGGCTGACAATATAGCTAAAAGTTTACAATTGTCAAACAAAACTATTAATTTTTATAGCCATACTATCACCCTTAATTAGGGTGAGAAGTGTGCCCAAGCAAATACCAATAGAGAAGCATACAGGCAGAGGAACGGGGGAATGCTTAGCTCAGCACTTACATCCCAGCACCAACAGCACTGCAAACACATGTTGTTCTGGCATCAGTAAATTACTCCCATACTGAGTCACATTATACAGGAGAAGGAATTGTGTTGGGAGGCTATTTAGGGTGTAATATAGAAATTAATAGTCCTAGGTTCCTGTGTGTGAAATGACATGTCATGGATATGTAGAAACCATAGGAAAGCTTTTACAATACAGATTTTTTTTGACTGCAGGTTTTTTTGGCTAGTGTAATAATCTGTGTATTAATAATTTGAAGGCAACTTATTAACAACTTTAATAATGCTACTTACTTTATACTTTTTAGTATCAGTACTATGGTTTTGTAACTGTAACCTAAAATGTATAAGAAAGAGAGTTTTTCGGGAAATAAAATAGTATAAAATACATTAGCCATAACTGAGTTGCATAAAATAAATGCAGATCAATATGGAATTAGGTTAACCCTGTGGTTACATCCACCATTTATGTACTGTGCTAATGACAAGTACTTAAAAGGGTTTTTCAAGCAGAAAGAATTCTTTATTGTTAAATTTGTATAATAAACCTAAACGCTTGGCTGGAGTCATGTAGTTTTTCTTTTTACACAGTTGAGTCAGTTGGGTGTTTGCAGTGTAAGAAGTGCCTCCCTTCCCTTGTGAGGTGATACATCATATTCTAAGTTAATTAATAGGCATTAGTTCATTTCTGAGCCTACCTCTCCCCTGGTCTCCTGTCAGTAAAACGGCAAATAAGACCAATAGTGTAACAAGGGGGAAGTGCCTGGCATTGGAAATGCTGGCTGCATCAACTAAGTGATTAGACAAAGGGAGAGGACACTATGTATCACTGTTGCAACAACTCTGACACTATGACAGTCATGGTAGTCGGAGTCCTCAGGTTTGCCATCATCTTATTGTTATTAGGACCTGTCAGAGAAAAGGCCTAAGGGAGACTTTCATCAAAAAGGAGTATTTTTGTTAAAACTAATATTCCTGGAAAGCACTTTTTTTTTAGAATTGTTGGCAGTATTTTTTTTCATATCAGTAGTCCTATGCAATTAAAAATTACATATAAACTCTTTGTAATCGTCTAGCTTTGATTAGTAAACTCCTGAATGGCCAGGCAGCCTAAACTCACTTTACTGTCAGTGCTGCTTATCTCTATATAGTCTCATTACAAGTATGAATTAACAGAATGATTGCTGTATTGTTCTCTGGAGAGGAAAAGATAAGCTAAAATTAGACCAATAATTACAAGAACAATACATGAAAGGACAATGGGGAGGGGTTCTTCACATTTATCAGGTGCCGCTGATAACACTTACACCTATCAGGCCATAGCCAGCATGGAAGAAGGAAAGTCAAACAATCTTCTCACAGCTATGCTATTAGAGTTAACGAAGGGTAAGTCAGAGACACAAACCAAGAAGTCATATACATACAGGAACTTTAAAAATAATATAAAAGAACGACCACCCAATATAAAAAAATCCATTTACTAATCATCTGTTGCTTCTTGGTATGTAAAAAAATGATGTTAATATAGTTCTTTTAAATAAAATGTTCAATAAAAATAAAAAACTTTTTTATCATTACAAAATGCACTATACAGTTAAAATATTTAAAAGTATACCTAAAGCAATCAGTACTATAAGACTACATATTACATATTCTGTATAAGGAATGCTTGGATTGTTGTTTTTGGTCACCATTCTGGTTACCTAATTTAATGTAATAAACTGCAATGAAAAAGTTGTTTGTAGCTTATAGTGGTACCAATAAAACCTCAAGCGCTCACACAAATCCATTGACAGAAAAAAAGGTAGAGTGCTCATAAATCCTTTATAAATCCTCCATTTTTGTAATGTGAGAAAAAAGAGCAGGGCCAAAAACTGTCTGAATCAACTTAGTCATGCTCTTTAAAGTTTGCTGCAATTTTTTTTACTGTGTGTCTCATTATTAATCAGCCATATCTAATAGCTTTATGGAATTAAACTTTTCAACTACTTTCTCGAATTGCATGTAACTAGAACAGTCTTTCCTTTCCTAACCTTACTCCTCTTGGGATCTAAGGTGGAATATGGAAGAGTACTTTCTGTTGCTTGTGAAACACAAGTTTCCCTTGCTACCAAATTTACTATCAAAAGGCATTGGAACAGCCCCCACGTGCCCTTTTTTGGGGGAAAAAATAAATTTGGGTAAATTTAACATATCCCCTTATAAAAAAAGAATTGCCTGAAAAGGGCTATTACATTTTGGGGGTTTAGTTGAGTTATAGAATGACATACCATCAAGCTGAATGTAATCTCACAACATTAAAATATCTGATAACATTCTCTTTTGTGTAATGTTTGTTCTGTTGCTCCCCATTAAAATAAAACTTTTATGAAGGACTTTATAAAACTGTCTAGGTCTAAAATTTTCCCTTTGTTGCCCATAGAAACCAAATCAGACCCCCCTTTTAAATTTTCTTACACTGCTCTAAAAAAAATGCCCGGGGATTTTCTGTTTGGGTTTTGCTAAGGACAAAAAGGGAAAGTTTTAGACCAGACAGTTTCCATACATGAGGCCTTATGTTCTTTTTTTTAAAGAATCTGTTTTTTCGAATTTTTTAGAGATGGGCAAATTTGTTTTAAAAACAAAGGGGAAATTTTCGTTTGAATTTCGGGGAAAACTTAGGCCCGGAAAACGAAGTCGAACTTTGGGGTACTTGGTTTTAACGAAGTGGCTTTTGATTGGAAAAAGGGCTGCGACAAAATGGGTACAGGGGGAAAAAAGCACTCTGGGGGGAAGAAGGGCATAGCCTGCATAACATGGCAGAGGAAGAAGCCAATCAGAAAACCGAGGGGAAATTCGGGTGACGTCAGGGGCACATAAAAGTCCGGGCGTGACGCCGGGAGCTACCCCCTTTTCCACTGTGCTAAAGGGGGAAGGGCTGCCGCGGCTGATAGCTTTTACTGAAAATTGTTTTTATATAGCGATTTCTGGGGGTTTTTCTCAGTTTGGGTTGGATCAAACCCCCGCCCTTTTGTTTTTCTTTTAAAAGAAACAGGTTTTTAAAAAATAAAATCCCCACTTATTTTTGGCTGCTCAATTCTATTGCGAAATTTTAAAACCCGGGGGTTTAATTAAGCGTTTTTTTGCTGGTGTGCGCCCCCAAAAACCCGGTCTTTTTCAACCCCAAAATAAATACTTTTTTCCTTTGAAAGCCTAATTCCAACCCAAAGGTTAATTCCAACTGTATTTCTTTTTGTTTTAGCGTAGAAAACACGAATTGTAAAACGCTACAAATTTTTACTTTTTTGTGCGGCTCAATTCTATTCCCAAATTTTAAAACACCCGGGGGTTTAAAAAAGGGGCTTTTTTTTGGCTGGTGTGCTGACAAAAAAAAACCCGTCTTTTTCAACCCCAAAATTTTAAAAATTTTTTTTCCTGTAGAAAATTCACAAGCAAAAGGTTTTAATTACGTCTGATCTTTTGTTGTGTGGGTAAAAATACCCCAACTTAACACGCTACAAACTACAAATTTTGTGGGCCTAAATTCTATTGGGCGAATTTTTAAAAATCCGGGGGTTTTAATTAACCCCCGTTTTTTTTTTTTGGCGGGTGTGCTGCCCCAAAAATAAACCTTTCTTTTTAAAACGCCAAAATAAAAAATTTTTCCTATAGCCAAATTTCACCAAGAAAATTTTAATTACAATGTATCTTTTTTTGTGTGGCGTGGGAAAACACCAATTGAAACAAGCTACAAAGCACTATTTTGTGGGCTAAATTTTCTTTTGGCGAAATTTTGGGCACCCAAAGGGGGTTTAAATTTTAAACGTTGTTTTTGCGGGTGTGCTGCCCCCCAAGAAACCGCTTTTTCAACCCCAAAAATTATATACATTTTTCCTGTAGCCAAATTTCACAAGAAAAGGGGTTAAATTACAACTGAAACTCTTGTTGTGGGGGCGTAGAAAACACGCAATTGAAACAGGCTACAAAGCTACTATTTTGTGCGGCCTTTTTCTTTCCGCAATTTAATCCAGGGGTTAAAAAAACGTTTTTTTTGGGGCTTTTTGTGCTGAAAAAAATAAACCTCTTTTTAAACCCCAAAAATTATATAAATTTTTCCTGTCGCCTAATTCACACGCAATTTTTATTTAAAATTTTATCTCTTGTTGTGGGGGAAAAAAAACACGCAATTGTAACACCTACAAATTTTATTTTTTTTGGGTGGGCCCCAATTCTATTGCGCAATTTAACACCCGGGGGGTTTAATTAAGCTTTGTTTTGGGGTTGCGGAAAAAAATTAAACCGCCCTTTTTAAAACCCCAAAATATAAAAAATTTTTCCTGAAAGCCAAATTATGTCCAAAAGGTTTAAATTAAGCCTTTTTTGTGTTTTTAATTTAGAAAATTTTTAAACGACAATACAAGTAAATTTTTCCTGGACTTTTGGGGGCGCAATTTTACCCAAAGGGTTACCCAAGTTTTCTTGTGGGTTCATTTGGAGTAAAAAACGGGTGTATATTTATCATATACAGATATCACCCATCAAACAGTGTCGGGGTACATTTTAAAAAAAACAGTATGTCAAAACAGAGAGGTGGCAGGCTCTCCCCGCGAGTGGCAGTGGCACAAACATTCGTGGAAAGGCCCCAGGTCGCAGCACCAGCAAGGGACGCCCGCGCGGGGGTTTCACCCCGGTGAGGCCAAACTGCTGCTGTCATCTAGGGGGCCGTGGGGGGTTGTTCAGAAACCCAAAAGGGTTTTCTTGATTGGTTGACTAGGTCATCCTTTTCCCTTTCCCAGTTTACATTTTAAAACCCCCAGCCAAGGGTGGGGGTGGGAACCTCAGACCAACCTTTATTTGGGCATCCCCCGGGAGGGGGTAGCGGCCCCACCTGTCCTCACCCCACCTTGCCCCTTTCCGGGTTCCCCTCAGCCAGAGATCTACTATGGGGGTCTGGCTCAGGCCACTTTTATGGGCGAGGATGAACAATTTGAGGGGGGCCAGTCACAGTTTACTTGGCAGGAAGAAAGGGGGCCCAAAAACGCCTGCTTTTTTGGGCAGTAGGGGGGCAAAGAATAGATTTGGAGAGTGGCAGGGGAGGTCAGGGTTGTGTGGGGGCACCCTCGGCAAAAACCAAGACCGGGGGATGGGGGACAGCATGATAAATAAAACCCAAAAATAATGATGATTTTAGCCACCGGATTTGGGGAGCCGGGTGAGGCAAGGGCTTCATCATCGCAGGAGAAGGGGGCCCGTAAAACTTCCCGGTCAGGGGCAGCCCCCAGCCAGAAAGTGGGAAAGGGTGGCTGTGGGGTCAGCAGGATAGCAGCATGGGGAGGTCGGGGCCAAGCGGCCAGGGGGGAAAAAAAACCCCTTCGCAGGTCCAAAAAATTAGCCGGCAGAGGGGCTCAGCGAGGCGCGGCGGCAGTAGTCACCAGTGCGGAGCTTTTGGGGGTAAAATCCGTTTACCGGCGGTGTGGCATTTCTTTCCCTAAGACCCCGGAAAACCCAAATTTTTGGGGTATAAAAAGAATCTGTGGGCAGAAATGAACCCCGGGGCCCCAGGGCTAACTTTGGGGCCCCAAGGCCCGGGCGCCCCAACAAAATGCAGCGCACCATCTGGGGGCCTTTGGGAGAAACGTGGCTCAGATGTGGTGGTCACCCCTGCCCCCAAAAGCAACAGCACAGCAGCGCCCGTGGCACGCTTCCTTTGGGAGCCAGTCAAGGCTCCCCCACCTCTGAAGAAGGGACTTTTTCTTTACATCATCCCCCCCGGTCCAAAATGCCCCGGGGAGGAACTCCCCTCTGGCCCATGCGCAAAAAATTTCGATGTTTGGTTTTTCTCCCTGCCCAACTCAAACCCGGGAACCATGGTGGGGAAAAATGGAAGGAACATTTTTTTCCCGCGCTTTGCACCGGGGAGGGTGGTCCATGCGCCCTGCGGGGGCGCACTTGTTAAATTTGGTTGTGAAAAGGGTTTCCCTGAAGTCTTCCACCGATCTTCAAAAACATTCTAAAAAATGGCCGGGAAACTGGGGGCATGCACTTTACCCCCATTAATAAAAAAGCCGGGAAACACCCTCCTCAATTCCCGGGGGCAGAACGGCCTCCCCAAAAACACTCTGTTTGCGATGTTTCCACCCGCTGGAATTAAAGCCTGCACATTTTTGGCCCGGGACGGGTAGAACAGAGAAAGGCTATTAACGATTTTTTTGATGCCCAGGCGACAAAAGTACCCCCCTTTTGGAAAACTTTGAGTCAGCCAGGGGAACTCTTTGCGTGACACCTGCCGTTGGTTAAGGCCATTCGAGGAAGGTGACTTTTATTTGCCCAGTGGGCCGGGATTACGGATGAATAACGCCCATTCCACTGCTTCGTTCCTTTGGGAAAAAATGCGGGAAAAAAATTGGGCTGGGGAAACGGACTGGGGGACGTGGCGGGGTACAACTCTTTGGGCCCCATGAGTCCGGTAGGGACTGAAAAAAGAGGAGGAGGAGGAGGGGCATTTGGGGAGAACATTGTCTGGTGAAATGAGTGGGTTTTCTACCCCTGTGACAAAGAGGGGGGCAGGAGCAGCTGGAGGAAAGGGGGTGGAGATGAAAGGAAAAACAAGGCAAATGAAACCCCCACACCCTGGGGAGTTTTACAGTGGAAATGGAGGCAGGGACCCCTCGGAAATAAATTGTGCAGGGTGGCCCCCCACATGCTTTTTTTGCCTGGCTAGTCAGCATCCGGCCCGAGGGATGACTTCTGGCTCCCCACCCATAGGACCCCCCTTTCCGGTCCCAAAAAGGGAGCCTTTTTCCCCGCTATTTAGAGGGAAGAAAAAACTCAAATTCTAAGGGAAATCCTCTGTAATCAGTTGGGTGCTGCCTATGTGGGCAAACGTCCCCCCTCTTACAGGTCTGACCGGGGGGGTTCCCCACGCTAAGTCTTGGGGTCACTGAATTTGGGAGCTTCCTTCCCCCCCGCCTTGTGAGGAGGGGAGGGCGCATCAGCAGAAGAGGACCTGGGGGGCATCCCCCCAAACCCAAAAGGGGTTTTGGCCTACTTGGACAGCACTTGCCACCTCATTAGAAGATTTCCCCCCTTTGGGGGTTTTCCCGGGCAGCCAAAACTTGGTTTTTGGCCCCAACTTGCCGTTTTGCATGGAGAAGCTGTCCCGCCCCAAATAGTTTTGGCATCAGAGGGGTGTTCAGTCGGGGGGGGCCAAAGTTTTCCCCCAAGGGGAAAACCCCCTTGTCCACGGGGAAAAGTGGAACGACGGGCCCTTTTTTAAGTCAATCAGGCGTGGATCGGACCAGGATTTCCCCCAAAACCAAAAGCCTTAGGCGTCAGTCTGGGGTCAAAATACCCGCCCCCCACTATTTTGATTTTCCCCCAAAACCCGGGCCCGATGCCACACATCTGGGTGCCCGTTTCCCCCATTGAAAAAACCCATCTTTAACCCGGGGGCTGGGATTGCCACCCACCTCCACACTCTGTCATTGTGGGCCCCTCTATGACCCCTTTCTCTGGCCCGTGTTTCTGTTTTCCGGGGACATCCCCCCTGGGGTCATTGGGCCACTGTCTGACCTCATGCGCTGCGGGGGCTGCTGGCCCTGTCCTCCCCCCACTGTGTCCCTTGTGCCACTGCCTGACCTCATGCTGCTGGGCCGGGGCCCTGGCCCGTCTCAGTCATTGTGCCACTCTGTGGCTTCCCCTGTTTTTTTTTAACCCTCCAGAATGTCATTGTGCCACTCTCGAAAACCCCATGCTGCTGCTGTGACTCCTGCCGTGCCCCCCCACACGTGTCATTTGCCACTGGCCTGAACTCCTGCTACTGGGTGTCGTGACCTAAAACGTTGGAAATTTTGGGCCCCTCTGTGGGCCCAATACTTTTTTTGCCCCTCCAGAATGTCATTGGGGGCCCCTGCCTGATCCATGTGCTGCGGCGTTTACCTCCAAAACTGTATCATTTGCCACTCTGTGGGCCCCCAAAAATGTTTTGCCGCCCCCAAAAATTTCCCTTGTGCCACCCCGCCTGACCCATGGGCTGCCGCCGTGACCTCCTCTCGGTCAAATTTTGCCACCTGTTGCCCCTTTCCCCGGGTTTTGAAAACCTCCCGAATTTTCATTTTGGCCCCTTTCCTGACCCCAAAGCTGCTGTGGCTTTTTTTTCCCCCGTCACCTCCACACCCCTGTCACCCAAAAGTTGCCACCTGAGCTCTCGGCTTTGTTTTTCCAGCTTTCCCCTGGCCCTGGGCTTTTTCAGGGGTCATTCCCGCTTGAGTTTTTTTTTTTTTTTTTTTAGTTTTGCCCCCCTTAAGTGCCCAGGGAAAATTTTTAGTGAAGCGTTTTTAAAAAGCGGGGCAGTCATTGGGTGTATACTAAAACCCCAAAAATTGTATGAAGGGCCAAACCAAACTCCCCCCTGCTTTTTTTAAAAAATGGGGACAAAAGTTCTACAGCCCCCCCTGCCGGCTCTGTGCAGCCTGGAAATAAACTGCTTTTTAAAGTGATTTTTTGCCAAGTAAAATTTGGAAACCCAATTTTTTTTTTGTCGGAAAATTCGGGAAGTTGCCGAATCGAATTTTTTAGGGGGGGAAATTTTCCCCCTCCCCTAATTATTTTACTTTCAGTGATCCGCACATTGTTCAACCACTATTCATTCTTATAAGTTATTCTAATGGGATATAATATTAAAAGGGTTAAAAATTGCAGAAGATGGCAAAACTGGTAAACATGAAGACAATTCTATGTCTGCATATTCATTTTCCAAAAAGCAAATAAAGGTTCAAAATCTAGTAGAAATGTATATATATATATCTGAGAATATGTTTACATGTGGCAAATTTTCTGGGACTGTGAAAAGCCCTTTTATTTTGGGGGTTGCAGAAATCGGGGGGGGGGAGGGCATGTATGAAAAGGGGTTTTTCCCATCCCTTTCCCGGCGTGAAATCAAACCAAAATGGGGCATTGAGATGTTTTGGGCATAAATGAACATGTTTTGGTGCATTGTTTTTTACCCGATCTGACATTTATTTTAAAGTGCCCAAAATATGGGGGGGGGGGGGGGTTCTGGAGACGTCACACCACATCCAAACTATTAGAAAACCCCATAAATGAAGGTTGGGTCAGCAAAAAAAAGGCGTAATGTCTGCTCAACGGCAGATTCTACTGTTTTTTCTGTCACGGTTCCCCCGGGCCCCGGGACTTTTCCCGGGTGCCCCCCTGTCCCCTCATGTCCCGGCCGCTGCTGCGACAAACCCTTGGTTTTCCCTGGGGTTTTCTTTCATGCAAACCCTTTTTGGCTCCTTCCCCTTTCCCGAAGCCTCCCCCATCTCTGCTTCTCCAACCCCCCCCTGGGGTCCTGTGTGCACACCTTCTCCCCCTAGGGGCAACCGGCCCCGGGTTCAATTTCCAAACCCCATTTTATTGGACAGTTTTTCCTGTTTCTGCCCCGGAAAACCCTTTTAAACCCCGGTATTTTAAGGGGTTTTCCTTTCCCGGGACTCTTTGTCAGTTTGTTGTTGTTTTCTGGGATATTTAAACTTGACCCCCTTAACCCGTTGTACATCCTGGGCCCTGAAACCCGTAAATGCTGCT
Organism: Phyllomedusa bahiana; assembly: GCA_025379985.1. NCBI lineage: Eukaryota > Metazoa > Chordata > Amphibia > Anura > Hylidae > Phyllomedusa > Phyllomedusa bahiana. The sequence continues at coordinate 3,464 of JAODAL010026590.1, read as the reverse complement.
AAAATATTCTGGCCCCCCCTTTTTTGGGACCTTGTCTTAAAGTTTAAAATGCAAGCAAACCGTTTATCAGCCCCCGTACCCAGGGCCTGCAAATTTGGCTACCCACCGCCCGGCATTTTGCCCCTCTTTTGCCAGCGGGGGGGCCCGTGGGAAACCACATTTGGGTATCGCGGTCCGGGGGCTTCGGCATAAAGTTTTTCCCAAAAAGCCCGACCGTTAAATTTTTATTTTGATTTTTGCCTGAGCCTGAGGGAGTCGAACTGGAGCTACATTTGGGTAGGGGGGGAAAAAAATTTTTCCCCTTTTTTCTTAAATTTCCCCGTTTCAATTTTTTTTTTTTTTTTTTTTTTTGGGGCCAAAAACCTTTTTTTTTTCCCCCCTCCCTTCCAAGGCCATAACTTTTTTTATATTTTTTTTTTCCCCCTTCCAGTCATATGAAGGCGTTTATTTTGCGGGACATACTATCAGAAAAACATTCTAATGGTGTTATTCATCGTACAATAAAACCACCAAAAAATTCCAAGTGGGGCAAGATGTGAAAAAAACCTGCAGGTTTTTTTTAGGGCGTTCACTCTCTGGTATAAATTATGTTTCTGTATTTGCAAGTTTTAATTCAGGAAAAAACCAAAAATGGTTTTTTGGTTCCTAAAAAAAAAATCCAAAAATTTTCTATTTTTGAAATTTGGCGCGGCACCCTTTTCTACCGGGGAATAACTTTTGTTTACTAACACCCCGGGGCTTGAGTGAGGTGTTTTTTTTTTTGGGGCTGGGTGTACTTTTTTTTTTTGGTACCATTTGGAAAAATGTGAATTTTTTATTATTCTTATTCCAATTTTTTGGGGGGAGTGAATCACCAAAAAAAATCAAATTTTGCCGTTTGGAAATTTTTTTTTCTCGGATTTCAGGTACAGGATAAATGATGTTATATTTTAAAGACCAACTTTTTTGGAAGCAGCAATCCCAAAAAAATTTAAAAATTTTTTTTTATTTTATTTTTTTTTTGTAAATGGCAAAAAAAAAGGGGTGATTTGAACTTTTAACATTTTTTATTTTTTTACACATTTAAATATTTTTTTTTTTTTTTATTTAATTTTTGAGTCTTTTAATTGAAATTTTGGTGTAGGCTATCCCAACCCCCAAAATGTGCCCGGGACCACCTTGCTGGCCCCTCTGAGCATCATGCCCAATATTAGACACTTAACTCCCAAAAATTTCAATTGTCATGCCGGGCTAAACGGGCCCCCTAGTTTTTAGTGTTGATGTTCAAACTTAATAAATAGGGCCAAGCATTTTTTTTTGTGCAAAAAAAAATTGGTACAACCAAAAACTAATGTCGCCTTTATTCTTTGCAATGCTTCCACTGCTCACTTTACCTTTATTTGTCCCAAACTTTTTAGGAATCTTAACCCCCACCTAAAAATGCTTGGATGATGAAAATTATTTTAAAATCAGTACAGGGCATTAAGACAATAGCTACCAATGATTGACATAGCATGCTCTTGCACTATGTTTGGGTCATCAATTTAAGCACAAAATGATGACATAACTAATGTCAACAGTAGTGATGAGCAAACAGTAAAATGTTCGTGTTTGAGTCGAAACTCGAACTTTAGTGTGTTCGGTTTCGGGTTTCAACCAACTCGAACCCATTAAGGGGAATGGGTGAAGATGTTTCCGGGGGGAAAAATTTTTTTCTTTCAGGGGAGGGAAAGCTTTAATTACCAAAAACCATAACAGACACCAAAAACTAGGACATTATACGCCGGGACAAAACACTTTTAAAAGGCCTAAAAAATATACCTGTGCGCCCCCCATAACACAAAGGTGTTTGAGGACATTAATAAATAGTAATGATATGTTATACACCTCCTTTTCGCAATGCGCCCGTTAGGGATTACTACCTACCCAAAGTTATGCTTGTGCCCCCGATTTTGCGCCCCTTTTTAATTTTATTTGTTTAGTTGCAAGGTATACCTGACTCCCCGATTTTTGAGTATCATACTTTTTCGCCTTTAAAAGATTTAAAGCACTAAAAAAATGGCGGTATCCAATTTTTACATGAAAAACTTAAAATTTTAGTATCGAACCCCATGTGAACGCAAAAATTTTCTTTGAACGAAAGTAAAGTTTTGGTTTGGCTTGAGTTCTAAAAAAATCGTAAAAAGCTCGACTCAAATTTAACTTTTCTTGAACGGTTTGATCAAAACTAGTCAACAGTCCAACAGCTTGTTAACAACAGCTGCGGGGGATAAACAAAGAGAAAACAAATAAAAAAACCCCAAATGACGCCCCAAATCCATTAAAAACATTCCAAAGGAATACACCAACATTACTTTTTTTAAGGGGAAAAAAGAAAAGATTAAGCTTAACGGGATTTCAGACAAGTAAAAAAATAAAATTTAAATTTTTTTATCCCTTAAATAGTAGAAAAAAACTAAAAAATTGTGTTTGAAGCGAAAAAACCACCATATTACCCCTTTTCTTTCCCCTAATGGACCCCCTGGGGCATAGCATGGTGTGTGTTGTTCATTAAAAAAAACCTTATGTATCATTCTTTTAAAAAACCCCAGTGAACTTTAATCCTTAAATTTTTTCCCATATAGCTACGAGTAAAAAAAAGTTGCAGAGTTGGTTAAAAAATTATATATATTATATATATATATTATATATATATAATATATATTTATTATATTATATATAATATAAATATATATAATTTATATATTTATATATATATTTGCAATTAAAAAATATATAAATTTTAAATTTTTAAAATTTTTACACATACATACTTACAATAAAATTCATTTAGTATATATAGAGATTTTTTTAAAAACAGTATTTGAAAGTATTCAACCCCTTTAAATTTTTTTTTTTTCCCTCTTTGTTTCATATCACCCATTTGGTAAGATCAAAAGTTTATTTTTTTTTCTTTGCTCATTAATTGTCACTCTGCACCCCCTTTCTTGGGGAAAGAAAAAATGAAAAAATGTAATATTTTTTCAAATTTTTAAAACTGGTCTTTTTTTTTCAGACATGGTTTCTTAGGGAATGATGCAAAAGTTTTCACACCCGGGTTTTTGGGGTATCCTTTCCCCTTTCTTTTTTTTTTGCAGATCCTTTCCAGTTCCTATTTTTAGATGGGAGCGTTGGTGGACAGCCTTTTTTCAATTCTCCAGAGATGTTTAAGGGGGTTTAGGCCCGGGTTCTGGTGGGCCAGTCAAGAATGGTCACAAAGTTGTTCTAAAGCCACTTTTTTGGTATTTTTGTTGTGTGTTAGGACCTTGTTTTCTTCCCTTTTCTTCAATTGAAACCCCCAGTCACCTTTGACTGTCTCTGCGCTGAAAAGCCCCCCCTAGCTGATGCGCCACCCCCCATGTTTTCTCTGTTGGGATTGGATTGGGCAGGTATGAGCAGTGGGGTTTTTTCCCCACAATCCCGCAAAAATTAAGACCAAAAAGTTA
>JAODAL010026589.1:0-56490 GCA_025379985.1 Phyllomedusa bahiana | reverse complement strand
TTTTGTCCACATCATAGGGAGGCAGACTAAAACGCTTCTATTTTCCAGGACATGGCGGCAGTGCTATCTCTCTACATCATATGCAGGAAGAGACAGTACTAATAGCACCAATACCATTTACAGGAAGAGACAGTGCTGCCTCCCTGTAAGTGATGTAGGTGCAGCTAGTACAAGGCTCCAGACACATACCACTTTCACCGGCCATTCATGGTACCCGTCAGGATGCTGTAAACATTTCACCTGATGGCTACCACAGCCAGGTGGCGACGGAGCCATTGACTTCTTTAAACATCCCTTTATTAAAGCGTTGGGCAGCTGACAAATAACGTACAGTAAGGAAATCAAGAACATAAAAAGGAATATCATCCGCTGATTATAGTAAGGAACATCGGCAGTTGTGGATATTAACATGAGAGCTAAAGTAAGTATAGCCAGACACTATCATGTGAGACCAAACCGAGCTGATTAATGTACCACATAAGAAGCACAGGAAGATCACCACAAGTCCCAGAATGAGCACAACGAGCCTTTGACTTCTATGGGGCTAACCATAGTCCTGATTGGAATCACATACACCCGATCAAGAAAACGTACCTGTTTTTTGCACTGGAAATAAAAGTGCAATCTACCACACTTGTGTGTCAGGTGCAGACACCAGGTACGTTCGCTAAATATGGCAAACATCGCCCAATGAGGACTACGTTCGACCTATGGAAGTCATTGGCTCCGTCACTGATGCAGCTGATGACAGGGCGTACGTTGTGCCATCAGTTTTCCAGCCACTTAAATCTTTATATTGTTCCACTAGATTTCTAACACTTTAAGGGTTTTTATCACCACATTGGTTCGCTTTTAATATGTAGGCAAAGATAAATAAAGATTATTATCAAACACATTGCTGTTCTGATGTTGCTTTGTTTAGGAGATAAATTAGATTTTATTTATGGCTAGTGTACACAAGCTTCCCATCTCTGCTCTCACTGCTTCAGCTATCCTGTCACCATGGTGAGCCACTCCCTGCTGTGCTTTATCAGTAAAATAGAATCTTGTTGATCTAAGTTCTGACAAGCGTTAACCCTTTAGCCTTGTGCTCTACAGTTTACAAACCTCCTGCACTCATGTCCCTCTAACAGGTTTAGCTAGGAATCACAGAGATGAAATGTCAGTCACTGCTGTAAAAACACCCACAGCCTGACCAGGAAGTGTGAGCCTGAAGCTGGCTGTAAAGTGCAACAGCATGGTGAGAACACCCATTTAACCTCTAACGACCGCCCGCTGTCTTTTGGCGGCAGGCATTTCAGGTCGTTCGTCTGCAGCGACATCTTTTAACGTTGCTGCAGACATAGGGGTTTTGCAGCTGCACTGAGAACACAGCTATACTTCACAGTCCTGTTTCCATCGCAGTCTCTGCAAGCACCTGGAAGCGAAGGAAACCGCCGCTCCCCAGCGCTTAACCCTTTGATTGCTGCGGTCAGTGACCACAGCATAATCAAAGGGCTTGCCCTCGCTCTGTCGGGTGATTGGGACTCCCAGGGAACCACTGCAGAGTCAGCCCTGGGGACCTAGAGTAGCCCCAGGGCTGTCTGTGCAACAAGCCTGCAGTCAGGGTACACTGTGTGCTGCCAGTGTCAGACTGACACAGTGTATAATGTATTAGCATATATGAATGTGCTAATACATTACTAAGTGTAAAAATGTAACAGTTATCTCTTCATGGGATTTGAAAAAAAAAAGTAAGACATAAAAAGTATTGAAAATAAATAAAATATTTAATAAAAAGTAATTGTGCATACATTACACACACAAAAAACCTACACATATTAGGTATCCACACGACCGTAATAACCTGTAGAATTAATCTAACAACTTGTTAAGCGTTAAATGTGAATGGTGTAAACAATAATAAAAAAATTCTAAACTAATTTACAAGTGAACTTGAGAGAGAGAGAGAACTGTGCAGTCCCACGTAAAACACTTGTGAAACAGACAAGCAGCCCCACGTGAATCACAGACAAAACACAACTTACTGTGCAGTCCCACGTAAATCCCTTTTGTGACACAGATGTGCAGTCCCACGTCAATCAGAGAACACAGCTGTACTGTGCAGTCCCATGTAAATTACTTATGTGACAGATGCTCAGTCTCACGTAAATTACAGAGAGAAAACACAGCTGTGCTACGCAGTCCCACACAGTGGTGACACAGATGCATAGTCCCATGTAAATCAGACAGAGAACACAGCTGGACTGTGCAGTCTCACATAAAAAAACACTTGTGACATAGATGTGCAATCCCACGTAAATCACAGAAAAGACAGCTGTAATGTGCAGTCCCACGTATGTCACTTGTGACTCAGATGCACAGTCTCGCGTAAATCACACAGAGAACACAGCTGTGCAGTCCCACGTAAAACACTTGTGATACAGATGTGCAGTCCCATGTAAACGCAAACAGATAAAGGGTATACTTTTGTTCTGCAGATCTGTAGAGGTCAGAGGTGTAATAATCTGCATGATATATCCCTATGTGAGAGAGAGAGAGACAGAGAAAAAAAATCACTCATCTTTCCCAGAGTCCTGAATGCCAAATGCCCACTCTAGTTACAAAGTATGCAGAGAGAGTGAGAAATTTAGATATACACTATCGAGTTACACTTAACTTTTCACTTCCAATGATTCCTTAGGCTATGTCTATACAGCAAATACTGAAATGCCATCGCATTCTGGACGGCATCTTGTCATTTGCTGTGTGCATATAGCCATAGTCTCGGACAGCTGAGAACCTCTCCCTTCCCCCAGCTTACACAGAATGAATCGTCATGTGCACACAGTATGAGGCATGTCTGCAGAAGATACTCCTCTGAACGCCTCTGCATTTCACAAGCTCTGCTTGGCAACCAGCACAAAAGACTGCCAAATGCTGGAGTGAGACAACCCCTTTAAACTATTTCCTCAAAAAGTACAACTTGTCCCGAATAAAACGAGGCCTCACACAACTGCATCATTGAAAAAATAAAAAAAGTTACGACTGTTGAAACGCAAGGAGGCAAAAACCAAAAAAAATGTGCTGGTCACTAACTACTTTTCAGGCGTTCGGCTTAAGGGGTTAAAGAGGTGTTCAAATATAACCGTCTCTTTCCTCACCTTTGTTCAGTGCAGCACTGTCTTCACCTGCCTCCGGTCTTCTGGACGGGAATGTCACCGTTGCAGCAGTCACATGACACTGCATGATGTCACCATTCGGAAGTAAACTGTCCAACCGGTGAAGTCAGGCAGAAGCATGTGACTACTGCAGCCAATCAGTGACATGAAGAAAAAGAAGATAGATACAGAAGACCAGCAGCGGGTGAGGATGGCACAGCACTGGATTGAAGGTGGGGGGGAGGGGCTAGTTTACATTTTTCATTTTAAATGAACCCTTCCATTGTAATAAAAAAAAAAAAAAAAATGGGCTGAGGGAAAATTAAATAGAAAAACATACCTCCTGGTCCTACATGCAAAATAAGAACAAACGCCACAAAGAGCGCAACCTTGTTTCATACTGTAAATTATTGAATGAAAATGTGGTGAGTATGTAACTGCTCACCTGGTTACGCTGTGCTTTGGGAAAGGAGGCACAACTCTCCGTGTTGCAAATTGCTGCTGCAAAGCCGGTATGAAGTGTGGATCGCTGCTGCTGGTTCCTATAGCTGATCCTGTTCCAAGTCGCCTCGATTTCAGGAGAAACAATAATAAGCAGAAAGCCGGTTATACTAACTCACCGGGAAGTGGCGGGTACTGATGTAAGTGCTGCAGATCCATAGAACTAACAAAAGATTTATTTTGAAGTAACGCGTTTCGCGTGTCAGATGAAATGTATCCACGCGAAACGCGTTGCTACAGATCTGCAGCGCTTATATCAGTACCGGTCACTTCCTGGTGAGTTAGTATAACCGGCTTTCTGCTTATCCTGCTCCTACATGGCTGCCGTTCTGAAGCACCCCAGGCTCTGCTCCTCTTCACGTCCTGTGCTCCATTCACTCACTATGAGCACAAGCAGCACAGAAAAATAAGAGATGCAGGTCCCAGAGTACCACAGAACGGCAATGGCAGGGGACCGGGAGGTGAGTATGGGTTTTTTTTCCCCCCCTACCCTGGTCCCCACTGATTGGTAGTCACTCTGTCATGTGACGCTTGCAGCAACTGGGAAACAGGCGGCAGAATGGGGACACCACCACCAGCTGCAGCGCTGGAACGGCGGCCAAAACAAAGGTGAATATGGATTCTTCTTCTTTTTTTGTATTATTAGGTAGCGGTAACTTAAAAAACAAAAAAAAAAGCCCTCAGAGAACCCCTTTAAGGGTATGTTCAAACTAAGCCTTTTCTTTCCCTGCAGATTCCAAGTCAGAATCCGCATAAAAACTGTGTGAGATTTCTGAACTACAGCGATTCCGGAAAAGAAGTGACAGCCAGTACTTTTAGGCCATGTTCACACGGCTTATTTTGGGACGTATCTCGCCCCGTACTGCGAGAAATACGGGGCGAGATACGTCCCATTCATTACAGTGATCCACAGTTCTCATAGAGAACTATGGATTACGTCATTGTCATGTCACAATACAGCAAGCGGCGAGAGAAGTGACATGACAATTATTCACGGTGGTATACGCGCCATGAATAATGCATGTCTTTGGGGCTGGGGGGTTGCCCCCCCCCCCCCCACCCCCATACACATGGCGTAATTGCGGGCGAAATACGTCCTGCAATTAAGCTGTGTGAACATGGCCTTAGGATCTGTCCACACAACGAGTACTTCAAGTTGGAATCCACACGGATTCTGACCTGGAATACTCATCTAAACCGAAGGTAAACTATCCCCTTTGATCGCCATAGAAAATACGCTTTGTAGATCATACATTGCGTATTTGTGTCAGTCGGTTTCTAAACGTAAAAAAACTTAGAACATATATATTCTTTGGTCCTATTCCGCGCGGAAAATTCATTATTGAGGTCAATGGGGGTGGCTAAAATGCTCGTGAAGAACAGGTCCAAAACATTTGTATGTCATTTTGGACGCAAATCCGCATTCAAAACCCCCAGAGAAATGAATGTGACTCGTTTTTGACTGTAAGGGTCGGTTCACACGGTGTGTTCAAGCCGTAATTGTGAGATGGATTCCGCCCGCAATACGGCTTGGGCGGGGGCGCTGCCCGCCGGCCCCATAGACTTTCATTATCCATGGCGCGTATTCCTGCGGGATGATGAACATGTCAATTTCTCCCCACCCGGCGGATTCGCCGAGCGGGGAGGAGAGACGGAATCCACAGTTCTCTATGAGAACTGTGGATTACCGTAATGGCTGGGACGGATTGGCGCCGTATTGAAGCAGTACGGCGCGCAATACGACTGCAATCCGTGCCCAAAATAAGCCGTGTGAACGGCCCTTAAATCTGACGGAAAAAGCCGATCCTAAATCCACATCGAATACTCGTCCGATGCAGTTTTCAATGGCAGATTCCGACGAGTAAAGTGTCCTGAAGGGAAATCCTATTTGATGAAGTCTTCAGTCTAGGCCAGGGGTCCCCAACTCCAGTCCTCCAGGCCCACCAAAAGGTCCTGTTTTCTGGCTTTCCTTAGCATTGCACAGGTGATTTCATCATTGTCAGTGCATTCTGTGGGAGACCCTGAAAGCATGACCTGTTGGTGGGGCGCGAGGACTGGAGTTGGGGAACACTGGTCTAGGCTGTGAAATGTGCACTACAAGGCAAAAACCCATAGCAGAAATCCGAGGGTGGATCTTGGGTTTTGGCTGTTGATTCCAAAATAAATTTTTCCAACTGTAAAGTCCTTTGTGTGAAGAATGAATCATGGTTTTTAACATTCAATGCTCGTCTGCCTTTTTATTCTTTGTGAGGAATGTATTCAGAACTTCTTGATTCCAACCAACTAGACAACACTTCTTGCACATCACCACGTTTCTATCGGTTACTTGCGATTTAGGAGGTTTTCTCCAGCTCGTCGTCCAAATGTCCAGCACAATGGTGCGCCAAGACTGCACATAGTTGCTCAAACTTTGCAACACACCTGACCAAGGAGGTGTTACTTCTGGAACGCCACAGGTGTGTTGCAAAGTTTGAGCTACTATGTGCAGTCTTGGCGCACCACTGTGCTGGACATTTGGAGACATGTACGACGAGCTGGAGAAAACCCCCTAAATCCCAAGTAACTTATACAAATGTGGTTATGTGCAATAAGTATGGTCTAGTTGCAAAGTGATGCGACATTTGGTTGGAATAAAGTAGTTATGAAACATTCCTCACAAAGAATAAAAAGGCAGACGAGCATTGAATGTTAAAAACCGGGATTCATGCTTCGCTTTAGTAAAATGTGCGGTCAGTGGAGACCCCTGCACTACCGTTGTGCACACTAACCAATGTAAGTAATGTTTGGTGCAAGGTGATAGCAGTTATATAGTGAAAGTCCCGTGTGTGAACATACTCCAAAACTGTCCTGTTGGCCATAGCCACCCAGGACATAGCCACCCAGGACAAACCAAAAGCTGATGTGTGACTGGTTAAGGAGATGAGATCATCGGGATGGGTTTGCCGATTGCCAACCCCCCATTGCCTACATATGTTTAGGCGGTCGGCATTTAGTTTTTTTTTTTGTCAGCATGCTGTTTCCCAATTACTCTGCCTCGTCCGGTTGTGGGTGGTCCTACAGCAGTGACTAACTTCTTCCCAACACTGGATGTACCCGTACATCCTAGCGGGAAGTGCGTTTCGCAAATGGATGTATGGGTACATCCTGGAGATTGTGCAGGCTTATAAGCAAACCCTGCACAATCGCAACATGGGACCAGCAGAAGATTACCGCTGGCATCATGCCGCATCACCCATGGCCAGAGTGAGCTCCAGCCGCAGGTGATTGACCCCATAACTCCTCTACGAAGCCGCAGACAGCAGGAGTGACTCTCTGGCCCGCCCCCGGCGAAGCAAAGGGATGATCATGCGTTATGTCTCTATAAGCAGCACGGGAAGTGAAAATCACTTCCTGGGCTGTCTGGGACGTCACCATGCCTGGCAATGCATTGTGGGCATTGCCGACATGGTGAATGACAGTCGCCATGGAGACTAGTATAGAGCATTTCTACTCTGTACTGATCTCCTTTTGAATGAATGATCTGAAGATCACTCCTATAAATGCCCTATGGAGAAAAGTGAAAAAAGTGTAAAAAATATTAAAAAAGTGAAACACAAACATAAAAATAAAATAAAAACACGTACACCACGATTTTCCTGTTTACAAACGGTAATCGCCCAAAAAAAGATCCAAAACAAAGTACACATATTTGGTATAACCAAATGCATAACAACCTGCCCTATAAATAGGTCATGCTATTTAACCCGCACGGTGAAAGCCGTAAAAAAAAAAATTAAAGAATTGCGATTTTTGTTCATCAAGCAGCACATAAAATGGGATAAAAAAAAAAAATCACACAAACGCCAAAGTTGTACCAACTATCCCCTTAAGGACCCGACGTTTTTTTTGTTGACACGTTCGTTTTTCCCTCCTCGCCTTCCCAGAGCCATAACTTTTTTATTTATCCACCTACATAGACACATGAGGGCTTTTATTTGCGGGACAAGATGTACTTTTTTAAAGGTGTTATTCACTGTACTATAGAATATACTGGGACCCCGAAAAAAAAATCCAAGTGGAACAAATTGTGAAAAAACATCTTTTCGCCATGTTTGCGGGTGTTTTGCTTTTATGGCGTTCAATCTTCGGTAAATATAATGTGTTTATCTGTATTCTATAGGTTGATATGTATCTGCAAATACCAAACATGTAGGGTTACCGTTATGTTTTGGTACCGTACAAAAAAAATTCCAAACTTTTTCTATTTTTGAAATTTGCACCGCAGCACCATTTTGTGCAACCAATAACTTTTTTGTACTAACACCTACGGACGTCAGTGAGGGTGCATTTTTTGCGGGCTGAAGTGTACTTTTTATCGCCAGCAGTTTGGAAGCAGGCGACTTTTTTGATCACTTTATTCCATTTTTTAAGTGACATAAAATGACCAAAAAAACGCAATTTTAGCGTTTGGAATTTCTTTTCTTCTACGGTGTTCAGCGTACGGGATAAATTATGTTATATTTTTATAGATCGGACTTTTTTTCGGACACGGCGATACCAAATATGTGTAACTTTTTTATTATTTTATTGTTTTTATTTGTGAAAGGGGGTGATTTGAACTTTGTACTTTATTTATTTATTTATTTATTTACCGTATATACTCGAGTATAAGCAGAGTTTTTCAGCACAAAAAATGTGCTGAAAATCCCCCCGGCCCTAAGGAAAATTTTCCCACACGGCTTATTGCCGACGTAATTGCGGGGACAGCCGGCCCCATAGACACTCATTATTCACAGCGCGTACACGCCGTAAATAATGTGCATGTCACTTTCTCCCCCCTCGGCGTATTCGCCGAGCGGGGAGGAGAGACGGAATCCATAGTTCTCTATGAGAAACTGTGGATTACCGTAATGAATGGACGAGGATTCCAGCCGTACTGTAGCGCAAATACGGCGGCAGTATGGCTGCAATCCGTCCCAGAATAAGCCGTGTGAACGAGGCCTTATACTCGAGTCACTGTCGGCACTCGGGGGCTGCGATGGCCCGAGTGCCGACAGGGACGCTTCAGCTGTATGCGACTCCTCAGGTAGCGCATTTAGCTGAATCCCGAGTCAGCTCACAGCGTCCGGGCGCTGCCATGGCCCCGGCGCTGTCGGGGATCTCGACCCCTGTATGCGACTCCTCCGGATCGCACACAGGGGAAGAGATACCACTGCGGCCGCTGCCTGTGCCGGAGCTTCCGGCACAGGCAGCGTGTGTCATCACACTGCGTACGCGGCTTGATGACATCACCCGCCTGTGCCGAGAAAATGCAGGAGAGCACGCTGGAGGCGGAGCAGCGGGGAGCGAGGTAAGTGCTTGTTTTTTGTTTTAAAACCCGACCTATACCTGCCTATAACCTGCTTAGGGGGACCTATACCTGCCTATAGCCTGCCTATACCCTGCCTAGGGGACCTATACCTGCCTATACCTACTTATACCCTGTCCATACCTGCCTATAGCCTGCCTAGGAGACCTATACCTGCCTATACCCTGCCTATAGGGACCAATACCCTGCCTATAGCCTGCCTAGGGGACCTATACCTGCCTATACCCTGCCTATAGCCTGCTTAGGGGGAAATATACCCTGCCTATAGCCTGCCTAGGGGGACCTATACCTGCCTATAGCCTGCCTAGGGGGACCTATACCTGCCTATAACCTGCCTATGGGGACATATAGCTGCCTATACCTGCCTATGGGGGACATTAAACTGCCTATACCTGCCTATATCTGCCTATGTGGGACATTAAACTGCCTATGTAATTTTATTGGTATCTATTTTTATTTTTAAAATTCACCAGTAGCCGCTGCGTTTTCCACCCTAGGCTTATACTCGAGTCAATAAGCTTTCACGGTTTTTGTGGCAAAAGTAGGTGCCTCGGCTTATACTCGGGTATATATGTTATTTTTACTTTAACATTGAGTCCACCTAGGGTGCTTGACCACTAGGTGGCGCTATTGTCAATACAGTCGAATGCAGTGTTTCTCAACTCCAGTCCTCAAGACCCAACAACAGGTCATGTTTTCTGGCTTTCCTTAGCATTGCACAGGTGATATAGTTAGGCCGTGTTCACACGGCTTATTCCCGACGGATTTGTGAGCCGTATTGAGCTCACAAATCCGCCGTGAATAAGGGGCGGGATGGGGGCGGGGCCGGAGCGCGGCGGGGGCGCCGCTCCCGGCCCCATAGACAATGCATTGTTTACGGCGCGTATTGCGCCTGGATAATGTGCATGTCACTTTCTCCCCCCGCGGCGGATTCGCCGAGCGGGGAGGAGCGACGGAATCCACTGTTCTCTATGAGAGCAGTGGATTACCGTAATGACTCCGACGGATTGGCGCCGTACTGCAGCACAAATCCGGCGCGGAGTACGGCGCCAGTCCGTGCCCAAATAAGCCATGTGAACGAGGCCTTATTGTCAGTGCATTCTGTGGGAAATCCTGAAAACCTGACCTGTTGGTGGGTCTTGAGGACTGGAGTTGAGAAACACTGGTCTAATGCATTTCATAGATAATGCATTAGACTGTACCAAGATGGCGGTTTCCCCACTTCCTGTCTGCGGACGGAAGTGGGGCAAACCAGGACATGGGAGTAACGGGAGCCTTCACAGGGCTCTCTGCTGCCATGTCCGGGGGTCTGATCGCTGCAGCTATGCTGCGGCGGCGATCGCCCTGAAGATCGGTGCGCAGCCCCGATTTTCATTAATTCACACGCCGCGGCCATCTTTGCCGTGGCATCTGAATGGTTAAACAGCGCGGGCAGGCGGCGCTGCCCGTTCGCGCTGTAAAGGCCAGGCGTTAGCAGTGAATAGCCGCTAACACCCGTCGGCTGTGCAGGGGTGTCGCGGAACGATCCCCCTACAAAGCCCCTTAACGACCCTGGGACGTATGAGTACGTACACGGTCCTTAAGGGGTTAAAACATCAGTTCAAAACGCAAAAAGAAGTACTTACACAGCTCTGTATACAGAAAAATAAAAAAGTTATTAGAAGATAGCAATGCATAAATATTGTTTTACACAATAAAAACACTTTTTTTTTCTTTTTAAAGCGCTTCAACATAAAAAAAAAACCTATGTAAATTGTGTATTGCTGTAATCGTATCGACCCACAGAGTAAAACTAACTTGTCACAGATACTGCAAGGTGAACGCTGTTAAAAATGAAAAAAAATCACTACTAGGATTGCAAATAACGGATTTAAAACGAATCAAAAAGCCTTGTTCCCTCAAAAATGATACCCTGCATGGCGAACGCTGTAAAATTGAAACCCAAAAAACAATGACGGAACTGCGGTTTTTCCCCACGATTTTCATGGCCCAATGCTAAAAAAAACTATGGAACACTTGTGCACCCAAAATGCACAATACACCCCTAGATAAGATCCATAAGGAGTGTTGAATCCAAAATGGCGCGACTTGTGGAAGGTTTCACCAGTTCTGGTACTTTGGGGGCTTTGCAAATGTGACATGACCCCACCAAAAGCCAAATAGCGCTCCCTCCCTTATACACCCTGCCATGCGCCCAAACAGCAGTTTACACCCACATGTAGGATATTGCCGAACTTGGAAGTAATTGGGGTGCTTTTTTCCCCAGGATTCTTTGTAAAAAATTAAACATTTTCAGCTAAAATTGCAGATTGTTGGGAAAAAAAAAAACATTTCTCCATTTTCACAGCCTAATGCTAAAAAAATTTGTGAAACACCTGTGGAGTTGATATACTCATTACACCCCTGGATATATTCCTTAAGGGGTGTAGTTTCTAATATGGGGTCTTTTTGTAGGGGAGTTTATTAAGTTTTAGCACCTCAGGGTGTCCACAACCTGAAATAGCACCTAAATAAAATCGTAATGAAAATGAGACCCCAAAGCCCGGTAGATCCTATTCTGGGGCTTGTGGTTGAGCCAAATAGCGCACCAGGATCACATATGGGATATCTCTGAAAATGGCAGAATCTGGCGAACAAATATTAAATTGCGTATCCATGGTCACGTCTACCGCGTTCCTGTGAATAATGGATAAAAACTGAAAATCTGCAAAAAAAAAAAAAAAAGTGACATTTTGAAATTTCACCTCCACTTTGCTTTAATTCACTCCCTGCTCTCTGTCTAATCAGGAATGGAGACATGGACCAGAGAAACCCGTGTAAACTCAAAGCAAATAAACTCTCTCTAATGTTCTGACTAAGGTAAAATCAAAAGACAAATGTATTTGGAAAATGTCTTCAGTTGCCGGTCCTTATACGTTGAGAGCTAATCTTTGTAGTGAGAAAACCCCTTTAACTCTGCAGTAGCTTTCCATACTGGTGCAGCTGTGGGAGTGGAGAGCTGGCTGTCAATGGCAGAGACGGTTTATTGCTGCCTTCCTGGTCGCTGTATACATGGGGCCCAGTGAACCTCCAGGCTTCCTGCTTTCTGGTGATCACATGATTGTTAGAGGTCAGGTAGCTGCTGGGTCTAAGCAGACCTAGGTACACAGCACATGTATATTGTGCGCTGGGAAAGCTGCCGACGTATACCCTAAAGTATCCATAGGGTTAAACAACCTGATGTCTGGTCAGTATACAACTGCATACTGAAAAAAAGGATATGAGAAATATAGATTTTTTTTTTTTTTTTTAATAATGGGACCCTACGGACGACAGATGTTCCTGCTTGCAGGGCTGTGGAGTCGGAGCCTATTTTGCAGGAGTCTGAGTCGTCATAAAAGGGACCGACTCCCAAAATATATAATAATTTGGTCCAGTTAGTTCGATGCAGTGCAAAGAGCAAGAGGAATTGGGTCCAGCCAGTGTTACTGCTCCCATATCTTCAGCCTTATCACATGAGGAGTGTAATTGATGACATGGAGCAGGCAAAGCACTGCCAAAGGGGAAAAGATTCTGCTCCCATGGCAAACAGATTTCAGCAAAATTTTTCACCTCCGTTCAAAGAAGTAGAAGAGTTCAACCATTCATCAAAACTGACTGTGGCTGAGGCAATTCCTTTATACCCTGACATTGTTAGAGATGTTGCCCCTGTGTTCACCGCTTTGCCCCCAAGTTAGTGTAGAGAGGCCGTTCTCTAGCCTGGAAATAATGAGATCAGATGTAAGGTCATGTATGTAGGATCTGATGGAGACAATACTAGTTCTCAGAACAAATTCAGAGACTTCATGAATGTTCCTGCAGTGTTTTGCATATTTACAATTTTTTTGTGTTGTAAAGTCATATCCAATAAATATATTTTACACTGACAAGCAAAATGGTAACAATGGTTTGAACTTGTGACTTTCAGGCTCCATATCTCTCCATCCACTACAGCTTTGTACATGAGGCTACTGTAATTTTATATACAGTCATCTTACCAATCTAATACATAAATTTGACTTGCAAGTATTTAGTATCTGCTTAGTTCTGCAGATTATTTCCTGTAACTGCATTGTTACTGTTTTGCTACTAAAAATCAGAGTGTTAATTTTTATTATTTTGTTAGTATTTGGGAAATCCACCTTTTGGTTTTCAGCACTGCCTGAATCCTTCTGGGCTCTGGATCAGATTCAAGCACATCTTGACTAAAATCTGATCCCAGATCTCTTCTACACATTCCTAATGTTGGTGCAGACTGGACTTGGATACAAATACAGCTTTTTCTTCAACTCCACGCAGAAGTGTTCCAAAGATCAAAACATCGTTACCCTTTTGCTTATCAGTGTCTGTTCTATCTAAATTGCTTGATTATTGTATCATAAGGAGATAAACAGCCTGATGTTACCATTTTACTACAATAAAATTATCACTTAAACATGCGCCGTGTATGAGGGAGTCAGGAGTCGGAGGTTTGGGAAATTGAGGAGTCGGGGCTTTGGCTTGCCGACTCCACAGCCCTGCCTGCTTGGCATCCGTTTAAGATATAAATCATGGAAGCCAGAAACCTAGCATGTTCCAAGCTTTAGCTCCTCTCTGCAGACAGTGCTGGGGCTGTGTTCCCCTTGGAACTCGGGTTGTTATTTGTTCCCTTGATTATAGGAGGGAGGGGTGGGGAAGTTATGTAAAAATGCAAATAAAGGTCTTTTTTTTTTTATTTAATATGTAATATAATTAAACTTAAAAATACAAAAAAACACAAACCGCTGACAGCCCAAACTGCTCCTTTCGGCTCCGCAGCTGCTGACTGAAGGTATGTTCACAATGCGTTTTTGGATCCGATTCTGGATCCGAAAATTGCATCCAAAAATGCAGCGGTGACTGGATCCAAAACGCACCCAACATGTAGGTGCGTGTTTGGATACGCTTTGTCTTTCTTTGCCTGCTGCGTCTTTCGGATCAAGAATTGACATAACGCCTTGAACAGATCCAAAAGACGCAAGTAAACGCTCATCGGCGATCGCTCGTCTGAACGCTGATGCGTGTTTTACATTGAAAGCAATGTAGATCACACTGCTATTTATTAAATGCATGTCTGGGTCCAAAACATGGATCCAAACATGCATCTATAAACGTATGTACACAGGGATAGAACATGCATACCCTAAGACTAGCTATCACCCACGGTTTATACCATACTTGGCTCCCTCTCCGAAATGCCTACACCCCAAGATTTTGTAACTAGTTGGAAGTCGTGTGACTGGACTCCACATTGTGCAGGGAGGAGTCCTATAGTCCCGGATGTTTCTACCACCCAGGAGCTAATAGATGTTATTAAAAATTAAAATGTAAAAATGAGAAAAGTAAATCCTTAGGCTATGTTCACACGATGTATTGCGGCCCAGAACTGCTGAACATGGCGGCTGGAAGCCTGGTGAAGGCTTTCACCGCCGCCATGTTTTCAATTTTGCCACTTCCGGCCCCATTGTATTACAATGCATTAGGCTGTATAAATGATTGTGTCCCCTAGTGGTGAAGCGCCTTAGGGGGACTCAAAGTTAAAGGGAACCTGTCACATAGGTTATGCCCCCCTTGCTGAGGACAGCACAAGCTAGTGTCAGACATGCTATGTCCCTTACTCTGTAAGATGCTGTAGTTGTAGAGCACTTAATGCTGAAATCTTATTCATGAGTAGGTGTTAGCCCCGCCCACCAAACACTAGCCCCGCCCACTGACAGTTATTCACATGTTTCTACCTATTCAAAGTAATCGGTTAATCAGTTGTGAGGTGGGCAGGGCCAGCCTCAAAGTCTCTTTTCATGACTTTTCTGGCTGAAAACTGCAGATTTGAGCAATAAATCCATGAAAACTGCTGCATCTTACAGAATAAGGGACACAGCGCTGGAAACAGCAGGTCTGACACTAGCTTGTGCTGCCCTCAGCAAGGGGGGCATAAACTATGTGACAGGTTCTCTTTAAAGTAAAAAAAAAATAAAATAAAGTATTAAAAGTTCCCATTACTCCCCTTTTTGCCATTTTACAAATTTAAAAAAAAAAAAAAAAAAGTTCCCCATATTTGGTATCATCACGTCCGAAAAAGTCCGATCTATTAAAATATAACGTCATTTATCCCGTACGCTGAACACCGTAAAAGGAAAAAAACCAAACGCCAAAATTGTTTGTTTTTGGTCATTTCCCTTCCCCTGAAATTGGAACCAAAGTGATCACAAAAGTCCCATGTATTCCATACTGGTAGCAATAAAAAGTACACTTCAGCCTGCAAAAAATGCCCCTCACTCACATCTGTAGGTGTTAGTACAAAAACGTTATTGGTCGCAGAAAATGGCGCCACGGCGCAAATTCCAAATATAGAAAATGTTTGGTATTTTTTTACGATACCAAAACATGACAGAAACCCTACATGTTTAGTGTTAGCGGATGCGCATCACCCTGCAGAATACAGATAACACGTTATTGTTCCCGAAGAATGAACGCCGCAAAAGCAAAACTTCCGCAAACACGCCGCAAGTAGGGTTTTTTCACATTTTGACCCACTTAATATTTTTGTGCCGTTTCCCAGTATATTTTATGGTAATATGAATAACATCATTAGAAAGTACATCTTGTCCCGCAAAATAAAAGCCCTCACACATCTCTGTAGGTGGAAAAATAAAAAAGTTACAGCTCTCAGAAGGCGAGGAGGGAAAAACAATTGAGAAAAAAAAAAAACGCTCAGTCCTTTAGGGGTTAATAATGTTTAAATACTTAAAAAGAAACGCGCACGACTGTGTCAGGAGCGGGGGTAACGGTAAGTACGGTGTGAACAGGTTCCAAGGAAGGAAAACACGCACAAAACAGCAGCAGAGTTCGCGGAGCATGCCGGGAGTTGTAGTTCCACAGCAGTCACTGAGCCGCAGGGTATGAGAGGACAGCGCAGCTCTGCTGCCGTGCGGTAACGCTGCGACAGCCGCACCCTGTGGACGGGGCTCGGGTCACTCACCTGCATGGCACCGGCTCTCTGCGTTTTAACTCCTCAACAGCGACGCCCATTTGGACTTCCGAAGTCAGCTGACCGTGTGCCGCGCGGGGCACGCCGGGAAGGGCCGCTCCTCGTGATTAGGAGTCATGTGACTGGCCGCGCTCCGGTCTATGGGGACCCGGGTACACCCGGCGGCCAGAGGCGCAGCCGCTCCCTAGTACTGACTCCACCCTGTGCCGGGCACTGTGATGTATCAGGCGCATCCTGAGGGGGTAGCACCGGAGCCTGGCTGTGCCCTATTCACGATCGTGCTGTACATGGCGGCTCCCCCCTAGGTCCGGGCTCAGCCTTCACTCTCAGCATCATGGCGGATACCAGGCCATCACCGGCAGGGAGAAGACGCTGTGCAGCAGAAGCAGCCCAAAGATTCAGTACAATCCCTGCTTACTCTGGGTTTAGGAGTCCACTGGGCGGTCATAGTGTATGTGGGAGGTCCCTCTTAGGCATTTAGGAGTCAAGTGGGAGGTCCCTATTAGGCACTTAGGAGTCCAGTGGGAGATCCTTCTTAGACATTTAATAGTCCAGTGGGCGGGCCCTTTTAGGCATTTAGGAGTCCAGTGGGAGGTCCTTCTTGGGCATTTAGGAGTCAAGTGGGAGGTCCCTTTTAGGCATTTTGTAGTCAAGTGGGAGGTCCCTCTTAGGCATTTAATAGTCCAGTGCGAGGTCTCTCTTAGGCACTTAATAGTCCAGTGGGAGGTCTCTCAGGCATTTAGGAGTCCAGTGGGCAGTCCCTCTTAGGCACTTAGGAGTCCAGTGGGAGATCCTTCTTGGGCATTTAGGAGTCAAGTGGGAGGTCCCTTTTAGGCATTTTGTAGTCAAGTGGGAGGTCCCTCTTAGGCATTTAATAGTCCAGTGCGAGGTCTCTCTTAGGCACTTAATAGTCCAGTGGGAGGTCTCTCAGGCATTTAGGAGTCCAGTGGGCAGTCCCTCTTAGGCACTTAGGTGTCCAGTGGGAGTTCCTTCTTAGCCATTTAATAGTCCAGTGGGCGGGCCCTTTTAGGCATTTAGGAGTCCAGTGGGAGGTCCTTCTTGGGCATTTAGGAGTCCAGTGGGCAGTCCGATTAAATGATTGACAGCCTCATTATCCTAACTATATGGGAGTAGCATCATCCACTGGACTCCTAAAATTTGAAGAATAAGACAAAACCCTGCTTTTCTAAGCAACGCTACAGAAATGGGTATTTTTTTTATTTAATAAGCACAGCAATAGATTTTTAATAGAAATCTTAAAAATATTATTCTAAGCTATTGCCACACTAATTAAAAAACCACTCTCACTGTCGTGCTGGAGCTGGCAGCAGTGATGGCTCTGGTTACATCTGGCTCTGTGGCTGAAGGAGGGGCATCCACACAGAACTCCCACTAGAAGTCCCAATGGGAAGCTGTTTGGGCAACTCGGACTTTTACTGTATTAGGAAACAGCTAAACATCTCATTCTGAGGAGACAACGCCTTTCAACAAACTTATAAACAGTCTCTTATTCAGGGCGGTGGAGTCGTTATAAAATGGACCGACTGACTCCCAAAATATATAACAAATTGGTCCGGTTAGTTCAATGCGGTGCCAAGAGCAGGAGGGTCCGGCCAGTGCTGCTGCTCCTATATCTTCAGTCTTATCACATGAGGAGTGTAATTGATGACACGGAGCAGACAAAGCGCTGCCCCAGGGGAAAAGATTCTGCTCCCATAGCAAACAGTTCAGCAAAGTTTTTCACTTGCTCTCAAAGAAGTAGAAGAGCTCAACCATTCACCAGCACTGACTGTGGCTGAGGCAATTCCTTTATACCCCGAGATTGTTAGAGATGTTGCCTCTGTGGTCAGCACTTTGCAACCAACTCAAGTTAGCGTAGAGAGTTCATTCTCTAGCCTGGAAATAATGAGATCAGATGTGAGGTCATCTAGGGAGGATGATCTGATGGAGGCGATACTATTTCTCAGAACAAATTCATAGACTCCACAAATATTATTCAGGACGGTTTTGTTGAACTGTTTTTCCCACTTACTGCAGCATTTTGCATATTTACAATTTATTAAAGTTTGTGTGCTAAAGCTGTATCCAATAAATATATTTTATGTTCTACCTAAATAGCTTGATTATTATATCATAAGATGATAAACAGCCTGATGTTACCATTTTACTACAGTAAAGTTATCACTTAAACATGCGCCATGTATGAGGGAGCCAGAGCTTTGGGTTACTGACCACAGCAGTGCACTAATCCTCCACTGGCTGCAGAGAAAGGGTTGTCCAACAGCAAACAAAAAAAATGTTCTATACATAAAAAATAACCAAAATCCACTGCCCAATACTGGCCTCAGTCCCAGCCCCTCTTCTGTCAGTCATGAGGTGGGACACTAAGGGCACGTTCACACGGCAATGGATAAATACCGGTCGTTTTATCCGACCGGTATTTGTCCCGTTTGTGTGCTGAGCACACGGCCGCGGGGAGGACGGCTTTTCTCCGCGATGAGCCCGCCCCCTTTACATTGACATGTTCATATTCCATCCAAGAACTGGACAGAAGAATGTGCATGTAGAATGTTTTGCGGGCAGCAAAACTGCCGGGCCGAAAACCCGTGCAGTGGGGACTGCTGCACAGGGTTTTCCATAGAGCACCATTGTGCTCCTTTTCAGACTGGCTGAAAAACCGTGCTGTGGGGACATGCCCTAAACGGGTTGTGAAAGTGGATTTTTTAAATAAATTCATGCTGGAGCTGCAGTAGTAAAATGAAACTAATACTCCCCCATCTCCCTCCCAGCACTGCCACCCTATGCAATACTCCCCCATCTCCGTTCCAGCACTGCCACCCTATGCAATACTCCCATCTCCCTCCCAGCACTGCCACCCTATGCAATACTCCCTCATCTCCCTCCCAGCACTGCCACCCTATGCAATACTCCCCCATCTCCCTCCCAGCACTGCCACCCTATGCAATACTCCCCCATCTCCGTTCCAGCACTGCCACCCTATGCAATACTCCCATCTCCCTCCCAGCACTGCCACCCTATGCAATACTCCCCCATCTCCGTTCCAGCACTGCCACCCATTGCAATACTCCCCCATCTCCGTTCCAGCACTGCCACCCATTGCAATACTCCCCCCATCTCTCTCCCAGCACTGCCACCCTATGCAATACTCCCTCATCTCCCTCCCAGCACTGCCACCCTATGCAATACTCCCCCATCTCCCTCCCAGCACTGCCACCCTATGCAATACTCCCCCATCTCCGTTCCAGCACTGCCACCCTATGCAATACTCCCATCTCCCTCCCAGCACTGCCACCCTATGCAATACTCCCCACTCTCCGTTACAGCACTGCCACCCATTGCAATACTCCCCCATCTCCGTTCCAGCACTGCCACCCATTGCAATACTCCCCCATCTCCCTCCCAGCACTGCCACCCATTGCAATACTCCCCCATCTCCGTTCCAGCACTGCCACCCTATGCAGTACTCCCATCTCCCTCCCAGCACTGCCACCCTATGCAATACTCCCCCCATCTCCCTCCCAGCACTGCCACCCTATGCAATACTCCCCCCATCTCTCTCCCAGCACTGCCACCCTATGCAATACTCCCCCCATCTCTCTCCCAGCACTGCCACCCTATGCAATACTCCCCCATCTCCCTCCCAGCACTGCCACCCTATGCAATACTCCCCCCATCTCCCTCCCAGCACTGCCACCCTATGCAATACTCCCCCCATCTCCCTCCCAGCACTGCCACCCTATGCAATACTCCCCCCATCTCCCTCCCAGCACTGCCACCCTATGCAATACTCCCCCATCTCCCTCCCAGCACTGCCACCCTATGCAATACTCCCCCATCTCCCTTCCAGCACTGCCACCCTATGCAATACTCCCCCATCTCCCTCCCAGCACTGCCACCCTATGCAATACTCCCCCCATCTCCCTCCCAGCACTGCCACCCTATGCAATACTCCCCCATCTCCCTCCCAGCACTGCCACCCATTGCAATACTCCCCCCATCTCTGTTCCAGCACTGCCACCCATTGCAATACTCCCCCATCTCCCTCCCAGCACTGCCACCCATTGCAATACTCCCCCATCTCCCTTCCAGCACTGCCACCCTATGCAATACTCCCTCATCTCCCTCCCAGCACTGCCACCCTATGCAATACTCCCCCATCTCCGTTCCAGCACTGCCACCCTATGCAATACTCCCCCATCTCCCTCCCAGCACTGCCACCCTATGCAATACTCCCATCTCCCTTCAAACACTGCCACCCTATGCTATACTCCCCCCATCTCCCTTCCAGCACTGCCACCCTATGCAATACTCCCCCATCTCCGTTCCAGCACTGCCACCCTATGCAATACTCCCCCATCTCCGTACCAGCACTGCCACCCTATGCAATAAGCCCCCATCTCCCTCCCAGCACTGCCACCCTATGCAATACTCCCCCATCTCCGTTCCAGCACTGCCACCCTATGCAATACTCCCCCATCTCCCTCCCAGCACTGCCACCCTATGCAATACTCCCCCATCTCCGTTCCAGCACTGCCACCCTATGCAATAAGCCCCCATCTCCCTCCCAGCACTGCCACCCTATGCAATACTCCCCCATCTCCGTTCCAGCACTGCCACCCTATGCAATACTCCCCCATCTCCCTCCCAGCACTGCCACCCTATGCTATACTCCCCCCATCTCCCTTCCAGCACTGCCACCCTATGCAATACTCCCCCATCTCCCTTCCAGCACTGCCACCCTATGCAATACTCCCCCCATCTCCCTCCCAGCACTGCCACCCTATGCAATACTCTTCCCCCTCCCATCTCCCTCCCAGCACTGCCACCCTATGCAATACTCCCCCCATCTCCCTCCCAGCACTGCCACCCTATGCAATACTCCCCCATCTCCCTCCCAGCACTGCCACCCTATGCAATACTCCCCCCATCTCTCTCCCAGCACTGCCACCCATTGCAATACTCCCCCCCATCTCTGTTCCAGCACTGCCACCCATTGCAATACTCCCCCATCTCTGTTCCAGCACTGCCACCCATTGCAATACTCCCCCATCTCCCTCCCAGCACTGCCACCCTATGCAATACTCCCCCCATCTCCCTCCCAGCACTGCCACCCTATGCAATACTCCCCCATCTCCCTCCCAGCACTGCCACCCTATGCAATACTCCCATCTCCCTTCAAACACTGCCACCCTATGCTATACTCCCCCCATCTCCCTTCCAGCACTGCCACCCTATGCAATACTCCCCCATCTCCGTTCCAGCACTGCCACCCTATGCAATAAGCCCCCATCTCCCTCCCAGCACTGCCACCCTATGCAATACTCCCCCATCTCCGTTCCAGCACTGCCACCCTATGCAATACTCCCCCATCTCCCTCCCAGCACTGCCACCCTATGCTATACTCCCCCCCATCTCCCTTCCAGCACTGCCACCCTATGCAATACTCCCCCATCTCCCTCCCAGCACTGCCACCCTATGCAATACTCCCCCATCTCCCTCCCAGCACTGCCACCCTATGCAATACTCTTCCCCCCCCCATCTCCCTCCCAGCACTGCCACCCTATGCAATACTCCCCCCATCTCCCTTCCAGCACTGCCACCCTATGCAATACTCCCCCCATCTCCCTCCCAGCACTGCCACCCTATGCAATACTCCCCCCATCTCTCTCCCAGCACTGCCACCCATTGCAATACTCCCCCCATCTCTGTTCCAGCACTGCCACCCATTGCAATACTCCCCCATCTCTGTTCCAGCACTGCCACCCATTGCAATACTCCCCCATCTCCCTCCCAGCACTGCCACCCTATGCAATACTCCCTCATCTCCCTCCCAGCACTGCCACCCTATGCAATACTCCCCCATCTCCGTTCCAGCACTGCCACCCTATGCAATACTCCCCCATCTCCCTCCCAGCACTGCCACCCTATGCAATACTCCCATCTCCCTTCAAACACTGCCACCCTATGCTATACTCCCCCCATCTCCCTTCCAGCACTGCCACCCTATGCAATACTCCCCCATCTCCGTTCCAGCACTGCCACCCTATGCAATACTCCCCCATCTCCCTCCCAGCACTGCCACCCTATGCAATACTCCCCCATCTCCGTTCCAGCACTGCCACCCTATGCAATACTCCCCCCATCTCCCTCCCAGCACTGCCACCCTATGCAATACTCCCATCTCCCTTCAAACACTGCCACCCTATGCTATACTCCCCCCATCTCCCTTCCAGCACTGCCACCCTATGCAATACTCCCCCATCTCCCTTCCAGCACTGCCACCCTATGCAATACTCCCATCTCCCTCCCAGCACTGCCACCCTATGCAATACTCTTCCCCCTCCCCCATCTCCCTTCCAGCACTGCCACCCTATGCTATACTCCCCCATCTCCCTTCCAGCACTGCCACCCTATGCAATACCCCCCATCTCCCTCCCAGCACTGCCACCCTATGCAATACTCCCCCATCACCCTCCCAGCACTGCCACCCTATGCTATACTCCCCCATCTCCCTTCCAGCACTGCCACTCTATGCAATACTCCCCCCATCTCCCTTCCAGCACTGCCACCCTATGCAATACTCCCCCATCTCCCTTCCAGCACTGCCACCCTATGCAATACTCCCCCATCTCCCTCCCAGCACTGCCACCCTATGCAATACTCCCCCATCTCCCTCCCAGCACTGCCACCCTATGCAATACTCCCCCCCCCGCTCCCTCCCCGCCCTGCCACCCTATGCAATACTCGCCCCCCCCCACCTCCCTCCCAGCACTGCCACCCTATGCAATACTCCCCCCCCCCCCCATCTCCCTCCCAGCACTGCCACCCTATGCTATTTCCCCCGGTCCGCCGTTTATTCCAGGTAGTTGAATCATCCCTGCCGTACCATACCAGCCCAACTGACTGTATGACAATGCATGTGACCACTGCACCCCATCAGTGATTGCAGAGGTGATGATCCAACTGGCAGCACCAGGAATAAAACCGTAAAGGGAAATGGATGACAGCAGCAGAGGTGAGGAAAGAGGCGCATCAGTTTTATTTAACTAATGTAGAACATTAAAACAAATCCACACCGACAACCTCTTCAAGTGTGTGCTGAATAACTACAAATCCCAGCAGGCACTTCTAAGGTCTACACAGCAATGTTAAAATGGCACCAGATTTTGGACAGCATTTTAACCCTTTTATTTTGCAGGAGAAGATGTACTTTCTATTGGTGTTATTCATATTTCCATAGAATATACTGGGAAACCGCAAAAAAAATTGCAAGTGGGGCGAAATGTGAACAAAAACGTACTTGTGCCAAGTTTGCGGATGTTCTGCTTTTACAGCGTTTAATCTTCGGCAAAAATGATGTGTTATCTGTATTCTACAGGTTGATTTGCATCCTCCAATACCAAACATGTACATTTCGTTAGGTTTTGGTGCCATAAAAAGTGTCCAAACATTTTCTACTTTTGGAATTTGCGGGGCGGCGCCATTTTCTGCGACCAATAACTTTTTTGGACCAACACCTATGGACTTGAGTGAGGGGGTATTTTTTTGCAGACTGAAGTGTACTTTTTATTGCTACCTGTTTGAAATACGTGTGACTGATTACATTTATTCCAATTTTTATTTGATGTGAAATGACCCCCAAAAAAATGCAGTTTTGGCATTTGGAATTTTTTTATTCTATTGTGTTCAGCGTACGGGATAAGTGTTATATTTGAATATATTTGACTTTTTTGGAATCAGCAATACCAAATGTTTATTTTTTTTTTATTTTAAAATGGAAAAAGGGAGGCGATTTGAACCTTTAAATTTTTATTTTTACACATTAAAACATTTACTTATTTTACTTTAACTTTGAGTCCCCCTAGGGTACTTAACCAGTAGGGGGCATGATGGTTTATACAGCCTAATGCATTGTAAAACAATACATTAGTGTGTACAAAGATGGCGGTTTTATTACCTCCTGTCTGAGGCAGGAAGTAGTAAAACAAACATGGCGGCGATGGAAGCCTTCACAAGGCTTCCAGCTGCCATGTTAAGCGACTTGGAGCCTGCGATTTCAGCGCAGGTGCCCTGATCGAAGCACCATTTCTCATTGATTTAGATTCCGCAGCCATCTTTGCCGTGGGGTTAAACAGCACGGGATGGATGGTGCCGGTACCAATCCACGCTGTAACCGCTGGGTGTTAGCTGCAATTAGCAACTAACACCCGGCAGCTATGTAGCGGTATCGCGCCGTGCATTAGGACCTACTCATACGTCATATGTCGGTAAGGGGTTAACATAACTAATGAAATTGTGCCCTAAAAACCATAGCCCTTTTACGGATTGAGACTGAATCCTCGCACCTCAGAAAAAGTATTTTAATAAGTTTTAATATCCCAGCTTATTTATCTTAGGTTTCTAAATAACCCAACAGGACACATCAGTATCTCCTTTTAGTCACATTTCTGGACTCTAAAAGCTATGTCAGGATACTGGTTCACTCTAATGTATATTTTGATTTGTAGTAACAGTATTTCTGGTATTTTGGGCTTTTCACCACTTATCCGAAATCGACCCCAACCTGACATATGCTCCTATACCACTATTTCTCCTACTAGAAGGCTGGGCTTGCACTGTTTTGGCACATATGTTTCAGCAGGGTTTATAAACCAAAACTAGCAAGGGTCCAAAACCCAGAAGAGGTCCAAGCCTTTCCAAGACAGGCTCTAAAAATAAATGCCAAAAAACACAGTACAAACCCAGGCTTCAAGGTACTTTCTTTCCTCTAAAAGTGCCAAGAGTTTGGTAGGTGTTGCAGCCTGAAAGTGAGTACAGAGCAGGCTCCCACCATTACAACCAGTAATAATGGTCATTGGCTACAGCCAGGATAGGACATAACTCCGACCCAGCCTTTTAGTCAATGCCATGGTAAACACAACCGCAGCATCTAAAAAGGTTGAAAAACTGTGCTGATCACCGTTCTGTTGACCGATCTTCCCATGTCAAAATTGCAGAGTGCCAACAGGTTATTTTAACTGGGGGCCCAATGAAGGCCTCCATGTTTGCCATCTGACTGCTCCTATTACACTCTGCCCAAGTCACAATTTAGTCGGAGAGCCATTATTGTACACTGTTCTGCAATATATTGCACTATATTTGCACTCCGCCCATCTCCACAGGTTTTAAATCAGTGCAGTGTATTTAGTAGCTAGTCCTTTCACTCCCTGAAGTGTTGAAGTCTGAATAGGCTCCAAGAGAGGTAATGTTTTAATGTTAGGACTCACCTGTGCTGTGGTTCCCTTGACAAAATTGGGAGGCGAGCTTAAGCACTTTTGATCAAAATTGTGAACTAAGAACCCCAAATTTTCATATATCCTTAGCAGTAATGCATTTAAAAAAAAAATTCCTATATGCCTTTGATGGTTTCTTAGTTGATAGTGTGCCGCTGACATTTGGAATATATGCAATATATTCCTATTGCAGAACAAAGTACAAGCAATTACACATTATCTAATGACCAAGTACCTAAGAGGGACTGAAAATACAAGTGTAAATAAAATGTAAAAAGGCAAACCGGATGCATTTGAAATATTTTTTTTTTTTTTTACTATAAACTGGAGGAAAAAAAAAAAAAAAAAAAAACTCTTCCACCAATAACCTTGATGGGTCTTATGGTCCAAGCAGTAATTTGATTTAGATGAACTTCCCCTTTAAAGAGTTGGAGAACTTTACATACTAACAAACACAAACCATAACTTATTGGCTTTTCAAACTAAACCTTTATTTAACCACTTTCATCCATTCCTCTCTCTGGAGCGGTCGCTCGGACACAAGTGCGTTAAGTTGTGCACAGCATGTGAGGGGTGAGCTAGGAACGCCTAGCATCGAAGGGGACCTTAAAAAGGAAGGGACAATATGCCGGGCAAAATGACAATCTCTGCTTCAATGATACCCCCGCAATGCTTTACAGCCATAACAGCCACAACTCTCCCAGCGTTTTAGAACTTGCAGCAAAACTCTTGTATTAAAGTCATTGAATTAATTTTTCCATTTATTTTAAGAGGTTAAAAAAAGAAAAAAAAAAAAACATTCAAAACAGAAAATCCTAGCAATGCAAACCTCAAAATCATGATGGGAAGAAAAAAAAAGTGAATAAATATCAGGGTGGGGCATAAACCTTGGCTGGATCATAAATCTATTTGTACACTGTACTGTCTCAATGAAACCTTATTGCATCCCATAATGCAAGTCTGCTCCTTCTAGGTTGACAATGAATGGAAGGGTGTAGGCTGGGTCTATACACAGCGATGACCAGAGGCCCATTGGGTATTTCTAAACCTCATGAGGCATTTGCTGCTTACAACTTTCATCCATTTCCCCCTTTTAACCCTTCAAGATCCGTTCGACCAAACACCAGAGGGCATGAAATAAAAAACTGTATTGATCGGGTATTTCCTTTCAGTGGTTTATTTACAGGTAAACACCTCAGTATTTTAATTGAAGCTGAAAAAATAGCGTTGGAATAGTGGCTATTTTTTAATGAGTGCTCTAGTTTTCTCTTCTTCCACTGGTTCTTTGCATTTTTCACATATTTATAGAACTCTTAAACCATTTCACCAGCTTCTCTACCCTGCATTCAGAGGTTTTGTTTTTTTTTTTTTTCATTAGAAGAGCCAAACCAAATCAACTCTTCCTTAGGCAAAACTGAAGAAAAGCAAAAAAGAAAAAATATATTTATATACTATATCATTTTCCCCCCTGCTCCTCTCCGTTCTCTACATTCCTCAGAGCAGTGTTTCAAGTCTCAGCGCAGCCGGTTCACCGTTGGAAGGGAACCGGAGACACACGGCAGCTTAGAAGGCAAGTCCCTCTTCTCGGTGCCAGCAGGGTGAGCGAGATAGATGCATGGCTTGGTTTTGCTCTCTCTTTAATGTCCAACAGTAGAAAAAAACATATGCAATGGGGTAATCCTAGGCCAGGCCAAACCCCTCGGAGCACTCCTGAATTGCCAAAAGCAGCATGTGACGAAGCTTCTCATAGCTCTCGTAGGCTGGAAGGTCCAACTGGTTGAAACTGAGAGAAAGGAAACCTAGATTAACTTTTAAAGAATGTTACATAATGTAGTAAAGAAGCTAAAAATTAGGTCGAGGTAGGTGTAAAGCTGGCCAAACATAATAGAGAACTGTGAGGTGAACCTGCCGATTTCCACAGGACCAGCTGACCATTCAGTTTATTTGTATCCTCCCCATAAAGGTCAAGGTAGATATAAAATTAGGCAGGTAGATCCTTTACTTCTTAGGGAGATAAGAAGCCCCCAGAGGAATCCTACAGTAACATTTGCCCCATTCAGAACAGAGGCACGTTTGGCAGAGCTGAGCATGCATGTACAGTTGAAACAAGTTTACATACACTATATGAAAAGACACATATGCATGTTTTTCTCACTATCAGACATGAAATCGGAATAATCCTTACCTAATTTCGCTTAGGATTACCAACTGCCATAATATGAAATAGGCTCTTTAAGGCATTTTTATTACTTTCTGTAGCATTGTCCTTAAACTGTATGACTTGTGTCAAACATTTTGGATATCCTTCCACAAGCTTCTCACAGTAGTTGGTAGGAATTTTGGCCCATTCCTCCTGACAGAACTGGTGTAACTGAGCCATGTTTGTAGGTCACACCTGCCGTTTCAGCTATGCCCATAATTTTTCAATAGGATTCAGATCGGGGCTTTGTGATGACCACTCCAAAACATTGACTTGGTTGTTCTTAAGCCACTTTGTAACCAGTTTGGCAGTATGTTCCAGGTCATTGTCCATTTGGAAGACCCATTTCCGCCCAAGCTTTAACTTCCTGGCTGATGTCTTGAGATGTTGCTTCAGTATTGCCATATAATCTTCTTTCCTCATTATTCCATCGATTTTGTGAAGTGCACCTGTCCCTGCTGCAGCAAAACAACCCCACAACATGATGCTGTCACCCCTTTGTTTCGCAGTTGGGATGGGTTCTTAAGCTTCCAAGATTCTCCCTTTTTCCTCATAATGATGGTCATTATGGCCAAACAGTTCATTTTTAGTTTTGTCAGACCACAGCACGTCTCAAAAAATGTAGGTCTGTGTTCCTGTGTGAATTTACAAACAGTAATCTGGCTTTTATATTTTTCGTTTGGAGTAATGGCTTCTTTTTGACAGAAAGTGTCCATTTAGCCCATGTTAATACAGTACTCATTTCACTGTGGATAATGACACAGTCTTACCAGTTTCCACCAGCATCTTCACAAGGTCTTTTGCTTTTTTTCTTGGGGTGATATTCACTTGTCAGAACAAAGCATGTTCATCTCAGTCACAGAACCCGTCTCCTTCCTGAGCGGTATGATGGCTGGACATTCCCATCTGGTTTGTACTAGTATGTAATTGTTCATACAGATGAACGAGGCACATTCAGGTATCTGGAAACTTCACTCAAGGAGGAACCAGACTTGTGCAAATTCACAATTCTCTTCCTGATATCTTGGCTGATTTCTTTAGACTTTCCCATGATGTTACAAACAGAAGCAGTGAATTTCTGGTGTGAATTAAAATACATCCACAGGTGTGTCTCTAACTCAGATTTTGACAATAAACCTGTTAGAAACTTCCAAAGACATGACATCATATGGGCTGTCCCAAATTGTTTAAAGGCATAGCAATCCTAGTGTATGTAAACTTTTGACTTTGCAGAAAGTGATAAAATGCCTTAAAAAAATATCTCATTCAGGCATTTGGCAAATATAACTAATTTTGGTTCCTAATTGACCTAAAACAGGTAAGGTTTATTCTGATGTCAGATAGTGAGAGAAACATACATACGTATCTTTTTATATAGTGTATGTAAACTTCTGGATTCAACTGTATATGGAAGGATACACTACAAAAAAGGTAGTGCCAAGAGCAGCTGGATTCTTACCATGTGTGGGCAGAAGGCAGCCTGTCTGTAGACCGGTCATCTCGATGTATTTGGAATTTCTGAATGCCGTTCATTCCTTCTAGAGCTGCAAAGCCCTGCAAGGGAACCTTGGATGTTCCAGTGACGAACTGAAGAAACTTGGCTCTGTCTGCTTGGTCAAAGGAGCGCAACGCTCTCCAGAACCATTGAATCTGTGAAAAACAGAGGCAGCAAAGTAAATTAGTAGTACTAGCGTGACTTTACAGCATGGTATAAGAAAGTGCCTAATCCAAAACTTAAAATAGAACAATTACATACTATAAGACAGAGGGCAAATCCTACTTCTGAATACTCACCTGACATTTAAGTAGTTTACGGATAAATGTCCAAAAAAAAAAAATTGGGAAAACGAAAAAACAAAATTACAGAAATAAAAAAAAAAAAAAAGTTTTAATTCCTCCATATTCTTTTTTTACATCCAATTTTGTACGAGGTCTGGGTTGACACATTTTAATAGCACTACCACCTTGCGGTCAACACTCGAAAGATATGCGCCAGCCAATTGGTCCTTACCTGTATGGAGTTAGACTGGTACTTGTGATACTCTGTGTTAGACTTCAAATCATCAATATCTATGGTGGGCAAACCAGAAATTAGTAACTCCAGTTCCTGCTCAGTGAAAATGGAGATGAGACGCTTGGGGATAATTTCATAAAATCCCTCCAGAAAAGCAGCCAACTGCTTTCGGATTGCACCTAGAAAACGAGATAAGAGAGTCTAATAACTGCACAATATCAAACTTGTGGACATCAGCCATTAACCCCTTAAGCCCCAGGCCTGAAAAGTAGTTAATGACCAGAACATTTTTTTAGTTTTTGCCTCCTCGCGTTTCAACAGTTGTAACTTTTATTTTTTCAATGACGCAGTTGTATGAGGCCTTGTTTTATTCGAGTTGTACTTTAAGTTCACTTATAAATAATTGCAGAATTTCCCATTTCTTTTTTGAAATTTTTTAGTTTTACACTATTCACATTTCACACTTAACTTGTTAGATTAATTCTACAGGTTTTTACGGTCGTGTGGATACCTAAGTAATGTATTAGCATATTTATATATGCTAATACATTATAATCTCTGTGTCAGTCCTCGTCACTGGCTTCATACACAGACAGCTCTGACTGTGCCGCCGTTCCCTGGGCTCTGTCGGGTCACCGTGTTTTCCGATCACCCGACAGAGCAGGGAAACCCTCTGACTGCGCTGCAGTGACGATCAAAGGGTTAAAGCACCGGGTTTCCCCCAGTGCTCGCAGGAGCTGCGCTGGGATCAGGGCTGTGTAGTACAGCACCGATCTCAGCGCTGCTGCGGCGCCGCAAACTCCAGTGTCTGCAGTGACGCCAAATTACGTAGCTATAGACGAACGACCTGAAATGCCCGACGACAAAAGACGGTGGGCGGTCGTTAAGGAGTTAAAGGGGTTTTCTCACCATGCTGTTTCACAGAGCCATAGGCAGCTTTAGACTTACACTACCTGGTGCTAAAGTAGTGATGCACATATCAGCTCTGATCCTGTTACAGCAACATGATTGCAGGAGAGTTATAATCTATAGTGCAATAAGCCTCAGAGCTCTGGAGCTTTAAACTGGTCATTAACTGTGCTAGAAATAACTCAGCAGGGAGCAACTCATGGTTCAGACTGACTGACTGCAGCTTGGAGCAAGCAGATAAGAGAGAGCAGGGAGAGGTAGTCAGTAACAAAGAGAAACTTGTGTACACTAGCAGTAAATCTCTTGAACAAAACCAAAACGGCAATGTATTTGGTAAAAGCCTTCATTTACCTTTCCCTACATGTTAAAATTTAATCACTGTAGTGAGAAAACCCCTTTAAGACTACTACTGTAGATGGCTTCATGCAAGTACCTGTCATCTTCATCTGGCACACAAGGTGAACATATTCCTTCTTGTTGTCTTCAGTAACAAGGATGTTTGCACCATTGGGTTTTAAGAAACGGAAATCACAGACCCCAAATTCCTGAACCAGTTGGAGAGGAAGAAGTGTCAGGACCACCCAAACTAGAAAATTGCTAAACATATAAGCTCCACCATATACTTGAGACAGATCCCAGACTCCCATGTTTATAATAATAAAAATAAAATGTATACCACATGTCCCCTACCCAGACAAAGGCCAAAACTCCATCCTTTTTGCCTCTATTGGTCAACGGGTCTATGGATGTGTTCACGGTTTAGATAAATGGCACAGCGAATTGTTGTGTAAAACAAAGTACTTGGAAGTCTTAGTCCTACTCTTCCACCCTATGTTGTACATCTCTAGGCGTGACTGGTTGCATTGT
The DNA here is from genome assembly GCA_025379985.1 of Phyllomedusa bahiana. Classification (NCBI taxonomy): domain Eukaryota; kingdom Metazoa; phylum Chordata; class Amphibia; order Anura; family Hylidae; genus Phyllomedusa; species Phyllomedusa bahiana. Next base: position 25,195 of record JAODAL010026589.1, on the reverse strand, counting down.
ATTCCTGGTAGATCACATCCACCCCAGCATGTAAGAGTGTACATGATCTGCAAGGATAGATTTATAGCCAAATTGGTTGAGAACACCTTCCACATGGAGGAGTGGCCCACAGGCCACAAAAACCTTCCCCAGAACATAACACTGCCTCCACAGCTTATGTTCTTCCAGCAATGGTTCCTTGCCTGACAGGCCAATGTTCATCAATTCAATGAAGCAATAAGTGTCACTCATCAGATGAAAACCTTTTGGGAATCAGCGGACGCTCAATTCCAATGCCGACTGTGAAAACGTAAGCCTTTTCTGCCGCTGCTATTTCACTGGCAGAGGTGCAGCGACCATCCATCTGATCCTGAGCCCATTACACAGTAGGTTTCATGGAACGGTTTTAAACACATGTATGATTGCCCCCTGGTTTATTTTAGTGGTGAGCTGCTCCACTGCAGTGCAGTGGTACACTTTCATGCACCTTTGAAGCCAACTTTCACCTTTCACATCAATGCCATGTGGCACAGATCCTATGTTGCTTATTCACAATGATACAATTGGTCTACTCATGATACAAGCTTACCAAAGCAGCACACAAACCGTTTACAAACTGCGCAAAGCCGCCAACCTTGGCTTGCAAACTAATTGTCATTACTTTTTGCAATTGTCGTTTAAAAAAAAAAAAAAAGGAAAAAAAAAAAAGACCCTTTTACCCATGACCGCAGTGAAGAATGTGCACGCAGACAGCCTATCATACGCTTGCCATACCCACCAAGCCATCGTGTGACAAGCAACTTCTTCTATGAGCTACGCAGTGGAAGCAGTACTTTCTGCAGCCCACATGGGGTCTATTCCTGCGCCGTTATGCTGTCCATTGCTGCCATCAGTTAGGGTACTATCAAAATAGGACCCCATTTGTTCCACTGTTTTCTATTGGGATGCAGTTTCTATGTTTGAAGTCCATTGGAGTACTACTTTTCATGGGAGCCAGATGGGAACCCACTGACAGATGGCAAAAAGACATGAAAACTTACCCTTATGTTGCGGACTGGACACAGCACTGGAAGCATGATGACGAACAATCAAAATATTAAATGGTTTACCCCAAGTACAGGCCATTAATATTGAAATTCCCTTTGATTAAATCTCCACGGCTGACCTATCCTCTCTGGTTGCTATATATGCTGTAGAACAGGAGACTCCACGTCTAAGTAGACAGATGATGGGCATCCTTCACTAATTTACCTACCTCAGTGCTGAAAGTTAAGTCGTATCCCAGTGTGGAGACATCATTCTCTAGCAAATACACCAATCCCTGGTAGAAGTGATAGTCTTCACTCTCCATGTCAGTGTATCTGCAAGGCAAATATTCGACGTATGAATAGCTGAATATATATAGTAGCAAATTGACTGCACTCAAATGTTTGGATGCAAAATATGGAAAAGTTTTATTCATAGTATATCTACAAGCTTCAGTTTAAACAAAATCAAAATTGGTGATTTTATAATGTCTTGACGTTTCGGTCGACCGACCTGTATCAAAAAAGTCAGAGAGAACAATGGAGACAGAATCTGTAAGGGCCACTGTAAAAATCAGACTACAGGATTTGTAGTCTGTAACCATTAAGACACAAGTATACACAAAGTTGTAGGAAATTTATAAAGTTGCTTCATTCTGTGCGGACATACACTTGAACAACTTTTACTTCTTTAGTGCTATATAACGAGAGAGACAGAAGTGTAGTAATTATTGCTTACCTGACTGATTTGCCCAAGATGTGCTTATAGAAGGACCGCGTGAAGTAGCATTCCAGGAGCCGGTTGTCGTACACGGCTTTAGCAACTATCCGTCCAACAAACTTAAAGTAGCTGAGGTGGTTGGGATTGCAGTGAGAGGAGGGGTTGATTGTGTAGGTGACCCGGTCCCCAGGTGAAGTGCGGAACAGAGCATACATTGGATTGAACATTTCCCTGGAGATGATCATGTACCATTCTCTGAGGAGCCCACCAGCATCCTGCCCTTCTTCCCCTTCAAACACTATATACCTAGAAAGAGGAAAAGGATTGAGTATTTCCCTACATCAGACTCATTGATTTTGTAAAATACTCCAAGTATAAACCCCACCCGTTAGACATTCCATGTGATAGTTATAATAATACAAAGTCCAGCTTACAGGGCGAACTTTAGGACGCTGGTTACTTACTCTCATTTTGACATTCCATGTGATACTTACAATCTGTTTTTCATTTCTTCGGGGGATTTGCGATGCAGCTCACGATAGGAGTCTTCAAACACATGGTCTCTTCTCACATGTACAGCCATATCCTCTTTTCGCAATCCTTCATCCAGTCGCTCTAGCTCCTGGCGGAAATACCTGCGTTTTGCCAAAAAGTGAAACTTCATGAGCAATAGAAACCTTGAATTCACTAGGATCTTTATGATTAGCACTGTTGTCCTGCAACACTGGGGTCCTGGGTTCAAATCTAAGAACACCTGCAAGGAGTTTGTATGTTCTCCCGTGTTTGCATGGATCTATCCTTAGGGCTTGTTCACACGGGGTTTACACTCCGTGTTACAAGCGCTTTTAGGATCCGTCTTGGGGTCCGCTCTGTCGGTCCCCAAGAAGGATCTAACAATTAGCAGTGAGATTATCACTGCTGTCTATGCCGAACACGGATCGACGTTCACATGAGGGATCGCCGCTGCGTGTTTCAAAAGCACAGCTCAGCTCCATCTTGAAAAGAATTGGCATGCCAATTCTTTACAAGATGGAGCCGGGCTGCTCTTTGGAAACGCGCAGCGGCGTTCGCGGTGGGTTCGTCATAGCGAGCAGTGAGAATCTCACTGCTAATTGTTTAGATCTGTCTTGGGGACCGACAGTGCGGACCCCAAGACGGATCCTGAAAGCGCTTGTAACACGGAGTGTAAACTCCGTGTGAACAAGCCCATACTATCCAGAAACATTCAAAAATGTTTATGTCAAATAGTGAGGTTATGAGCCCCAATGTGAACAGGGACCATTGTGTGGAAGATGACAATCACTGTACAGCTTTATAAAATGGATAAAATAAAATTGGTTCATGTCGCTATCATAGACCAAGCAATCACCCCCAATGTTGTAAACAGCATCTAAAACAGGAGCTCCAAGAATTACAAGAAGAATTTTTTTTTTTAAATGGTAGATAGGCATAGAGGACATTGTTTTTTAGATTACACATACTTGCGTTTAACATCAAAGTCCAGGACCCTAATGTAGTCAACAAGAACAGCAAAGGGTCCATCAGCCAAGTGAGTAGTAGACTGCCTGAGGATCTGATTTAACACAGTGCGATGAGTCTCTGCAGGGGACAAATAACCACAAAAGTTTTATTTAAGTATCTTACATTTGATGTCATATGCACAGACACTACAGACAAAGAATATATTCCATATTTAAGGTGGTGGTGGCAGGGGATTTAAAGAGATGCCCCACAGATTGCTTAAAACTGAGTTTCCATCTCCCCAACCTTCCACATCATGCTCTGCACATCCCCATCGCTCCCGCAGATCTTAAATATAGCAGCAACGTGATTTTGTGGACCCAAACCAAGCTCTACTCTGCTATTAAATTTGTCTAGTTTATAAAACCCATGTCTGCACAGATTTTAGACTTTAATTCCATGTAGAAAAATCGGTCATATGATTAGCGTTTAACATGTAGGGAGAGGTAAATGATTACCAAATAGATGGCTGTTTTGATTTTGCTTTGTTCAGGAGATAAAGACTTGACTGATTACCTCTCCCTCCTCTCTTCTCTGATTGATCCAAGCTGCCGTCAGTCAGTTTGTCCATGGCAAGTCACTCCCTGCAGTCTTTTCTAGTAACGAGTTTATTTACCTAACTTTATGAGAATCTTTCACCCTTTAGACCTCTCCAGCTTTGTGTACTACATTTTATAAATCTCCTGCATGCATGTCATAGAGCCTGACCAGGACATAAGAGTCTAAAGCTGCCTGTGGCTCTGTGAAACTGCCTGGTGAGGAAAGCCCTTTAAACTGAAAGTTATATGCAGATCAGAAACAGGAACGACAAGTCTCATGTTTGTACTTCCAAGTACAACGTGAGTCAACATGCCCAAAGCTTTACTACATCCTTACCTGCAAATCGTAGGAACTTCTGAGTGTCAGGAGGCAGGCTAGATGAGATGTGCATAGCTGAGGGTTCCCTTGAAAAGAAGGGATCTAAGGAAGAGGGTGTGGCAGGAGTGAGGGGTGCTGGTGATAATGGGGGAGGCTCATCTTTTATGTGAGCCAGCTGGCTTTCCCGTGTGTCCCGCACAGGCGGCTTGCTCTCTCTTTCTGTTGCATGGACCAAGAAGAATGCTTCTACAGCCGGCTGAAGAACTGCAAGGACAAGGAAGGAAACTAAATACCCGTTGTATTATGGACACGACAAATGACTGAAGGTGTGATCTATCTTTGTACCTAGCACTGCATGTTGATCATGGGATTCCTCCAGCTCCTTTAAACATTCTCCTAACATGTCCCACAGTTCATCCAAGCTTAGCTGCTCACTCAGGAGAGGCAACTCTGGTAGTCGCTCTTCCTCTTTCTTTTCAGCAGCTTGAGATCCTTCGGAACCTAAAAACGACAGGTTTCATGTTTTATTCCATGTAGAAGAACAACCAACAAAGTCAAATCACATCAATATGACCAGCAGCTAATAACCAGATTAACCAGCGTGTACAGTACAGACACCAGTTACACAGGCGAGGAATTACTATAAGGTCCTAGTCTACTATCACCGGTATCTGGAACTATGCTGACTGCTTATCAATGGAGGTCCAATTTTGATACAGACGTAAAAATTAAAGCTGCTTCTGCAATTTTGTTAGAAGAGGTGCATGTGTCTGCTTGGGAGCCCATACACAGAGTTAACTGAATGGTTTTAGATATGTTTGGTAGTCCCTTGGTTCATTGTGGCAGTAAAATGGTTTGCTGTAGTGTGATGTTCCTCATTTGTGCACCTTCCAAGCAGGGCTGTGGAGTCGGAGTCTATTTTGCAGGAATCGGAGTCGTCATAAAAGGGACCGACTCCGACTCTCAAAATATATAATTAATTAGTTGGTCCAGTTAGTTCTATGCAAAGAGCAAGAGGAATTGGGTGCGGCCAGTGCTACTGCTCCCATCTCTTCAGCCTTATCACATGGGGAGTGTAATTGATGACATGGAGAAGGCAAAGCGCTGCCCCAGGGGGAAAAGATTCCGCTCCCAGGGCAAACCAATTTCAGCAAAATTTTTCACCTCCTTTCAAAGTAGTAGAAGAGTTCAACCCTTCATCAAGACTGACTGAGGCTGAGACAATTCCTTTATACCCTGACATTGTTAGAGATACTGCCACTGTGGTCACCGCTTTGCCCCCAACCCGTTAGTGTAGAGAGGCCGTTCTCTAGCCTGGAAATAATGAGATCAGATGTGAGGTCATGTATGCAGGATATGATGGAGGCAATATTATTTCTCAGAACAAATTCAGAGACTCCACAAATGTTCCTGCAGTGTTTTGCATACTTACAATTTTTGTGTGTTCTAAAGTCATATCCAATAAATATATTTTACACTGACAAGAAAAATGGTAACAATGTTTTGAACTTGTGACTTTCAGGCTCCATATCTCTCCATCCACTACAGCTTTGCACATGAGGCTACTGTAATTTTATATACAGTCATCTTACATATCTTATACATAAATATGACTTGCAAGTATTTAGCATCTGCTTAGTTCTGCAGATTTTCCTGTAACTGCATTGTTACTGTCTTGCTCCTAAAAATCTAAATGTTAATTTTTATTATTTTGTTAGTATTTGGTGAATCCACCTTTTGGTTTTCAATACTGCCTGAATCCTTCTGGGCTCTGGATCAGATTCAAGCATGTCTTGACTAAAATCTGATCCCAGGTCTCTTCTACACGTTCCCAATGTTGGTGCAGACTGGACTTGGATACAAATACAGATTTTTCTTCAACTCTATCCACAAGTGTTCAAAAGATCAAAACATTGTTACCCTTTTGCTTATCAGTGTCTGTTCTACCTAAAGAGCTTTAATATTGTATCATAAGGTGATAAACAGCCTGATGTTACCATTTTACTACAGTAAAGTTGTCACGTAAACATGCGCCATGCATGAGGGAGTCAGGAGTCGGAGGTTTGGGAAATTAAGGAGTCGGGACTTTGGCTTGCCGACTCCACAGCCCTGCTTCCAAGTTGACCATCACCTCTCACAGCAATGGTATGCAGTGCTCCGCAGTTTCCAGGTCGCTTAAGCATAATGGTGCCATTTGTACACTCACGATACACTTTCACTACAACAGCATGCCAACAGTTCACCGACTGTGCAGTTTCATAAATACTGCCCACCTCCTCGGGCCGAAAGTCAATAAACATCCCTTTGTGCAACTGATACAAATAACCCCTTCTGCCCTTGACAGCAACGAGGGATATGTGTTCCCAGACAGCCTATCACACTCCATTATGCACCCACCAACCCAGCACACCACACAACTTCCTTCTGGAGGTCAAAAATAGTAAACGGTCATAATAAGACTCGACTGTGTATAATCTATGGATAATACTCATCCGGACACTGACCAACTGACTGGGCATCTTGTGTAGCTGGTGATGGTTGGTCAACATCCATAGGAGACTCCTCCCTGCGAGCCGAACCTTCCGCCTGAAGGATACAATAAACTTTGATTAGTAGATTAGTAGCTGAGTCAGCGAGGTAAACACACAGAAATGTAAGGAGACTGGTAATGACAGAAGAGACAGGATACACAAAGCAGCGCAGAGTGTCAGGAGGCCATGCAAATCATTAGACACACAAGGCACGCGTTTTGTTAGCAAAAGCAAGGTGCTTCCACTAATGAACCAAAGGAAACATGCACAAGACTGAGATGTAAAGATTATATACACGGCCACCAATTGGACAACGTTAGTTAGAACATGGACACACACAGAAAGGAAGGCGGAACATATGGGATTTATTAAAAAAAAAAAAAAAAAAGAGGGGGGGGGGGCGGGGGGGGGGGGTGACCAAAACTAAGGATGAATGTTCTGCCAGCGCCAGTCATCATGCTAACCGTTGCAGTTTGCAGCTGTCTCCGCGCCCTTTGACCCTCACGTACCATTTGTATAATGGCATCAGCCTCAGCCTCCAGCTGCTGCACAGCTGCCTGGATGCTGCTAGCCGAGGCCAGACTGGCAGCCCCTGCAAGAAGAAGAGCCGTAAGAACACATCGCCCCACAACATGCACTAAATGCAGGATACCCAATGATACCACCTCAACAGAAATGAGGAGCTTTTGCTCATTTGTCCAAAGTAGATTGCACACATTTCCCAGCATGCTCCATCAGCCAGTGCAGGCAAAGAACAGCAGCTTTTACTTTCAGAACCAATTATAAAACGCAAATTACTACATTTTGGTGCTACAAGACGTAAGTCTGTTTCCTTCACTCTTAGGGCATGTTCATAAGGCGGATTTGGCCGCGGGTTTGGACGAGGTTTTCGGCACGGTTTCCGTGGCCAAAACCTCGTCCAAACCTCGCCTCAAACTTGCTTCTCCCGACGAGGTTTATCGGCACGGTCGCGGCGCGGTTGGGGCGTGGTTTTGGGTGCAGTTTGCACCCATACAAATTAATAGGCAGGACAAAACCCGCGCCCCAACCGCGCCGAAGACTCACTGCAAGAACTGACAGGAAACTTCCACAAACAAGCACGGCAATGCCGCAGCCAAAACCGCGGCGTGTGAACAATGCGGTTTTCCATAGGAACCAATGTAATGAACTGGGGCGTTTGAGGCGAGGTTTGGACGAGGTTTTAGCCGCGGAAATCGCGCCGAAAACCTCGTCCAAAGCCGCGGCCAAAACCGCCGTGTGAACATGCCCTTACACAGGGTTTCTGCATGTCTGGGAGAGTTGAAGTTTAGGAGATCTCCATAAAGGCGTATTCCCATCTTGGACATTTATGGCATATTACCCGGATATGACGGATAGGTGTTGGCCCCAGAGGCGAGACCCACATTTATCTCAGCAATATGCTTCTGTACTTGTCTGCAGAACAGATTGGTAGCTCTCTGTTTCAATGGGATTTCCAAGTATAGCCTGCACAGCTTGGCTGTACTCTGAGCTCACACGGAAGAGAAAGTCAGGCCTGTGCGTCCACCCATCCATTCTGCAGAGGAGTACAGGGGCTCATTCCAGAGAGAGTTGGGAACCACACTTTGACCTTTAATCCGTATCCTGTCCATATACTATAAACATTCAATAGGAAAACCCCTTAATTTTATTACTTGTTCTCAAAATTTAGCACAATTAGAACTCAAGTCTTTACCTGGAATATATTACACTGTACTTCATTTAACATATGTGCTTAATTCTCTCTATAATGGCCAGAGCTCCATTTTTCAAATGCAAAGCTCCAAATCCCAATCTATAGGGATGAATGTTAAAATGCTGGTCACCATTAGCTGACACTAGAAGGAGCATGCTGTATGCTGGGTTAGAATGGAGTCCAATGTACACAGTCAGTTGCTATGCAGAGCTTGGTATCCAAAAAACTTGGCTTTTTTTTTTTTTTTAAGTGACTATTAACTGCAGAGAGGTTATCCAGCAGCAGAAAAAAAAACCTTAAGCAATGATTTTATTACATAAAAACAACACACTCTCAAATTTAGTTGTGCTGTATTGAAATGCGCAGCCCTGCTGTTTAGTCACATGGTACAGGAAATTGTAAAGTTCTCCCAGTTCTGTGATGTACTGACAGTGCCAAAGTGACTGAGTACTGCCTCCCCGTCATGTACTAGTCAGCAGGTCACCAATCACATGGAGTTTGAATAGCGTAATATTACCAATATAGCAAACAAGAGGGGAAGGCAAGGGGATGGTGTTATAGAACATTACTAACAGCATCTTACAGATATGTAAGGTGAAAGATATCCAAGGTGGAAACAAAGGATGCTGGGCTTTGTAGTTTTTAGCAGACGTTAAAACTAAGCCCCACATCAGATCCAAAAGTCAAAAGGGGGCCCGAAGTAATATCAGAGGTCAGCAAGAACAAAAAGTGACTTTTATATGAAAAGAACTATTATCTTTGTAAAGTGCTTCTTTTTTTTTGATTGTGGGCTGCTGGATAACCATCTTTAAAGGGGTTTTGCCAAGAAAGGATTTCCTAAGTTATCAGGATGAATTTGAGCCTTGAAAAGAGGGGCGTTGTGTTTCGGTGTTTAAAAAAAACAAGTACCTCCTCTGTGATGTCATCGCTCCACCTCCCATGCACGTTCCCAAGGCTCAGTGTCTCTAGTTGAGCAAACATTGTTTTGCTACATTACAGAGGAGAACTATTGTGCACAAGTTAATGGGTTTTGTTTTATGCCTCTTATCTGCTCAGGAGAGATTAGCTTGAGGCAGGCAGCTTTCTTTCATTCCTTCATGGACTCAGTGAGCCAAGGGAGGGTGTGCATTTTTACTCAGATAATTACATTACAACCAGTGCATTCTCTATACAGAACACACATCAACATTTTTCCACAGTCCCTTCAAAGCTGAAGGGGGTTGGGGGGGGGAAGAGAAGGGCTGCTCAGGGGGTGTCTGCAATCTTTACTCTGATAATTACATTAGAACTAGTGGATCCTCTGTACAGGAGACAGACTTTTTCCCCAGTCCCTGCCAAGATATAAGAAAGCAAGCAGGGCCAGATCAGTGTCCTGGTCTGTCTAATGTAAACTCTCAGGTAACTAATTACTAGGGCATCTAATTACGGCTGTAGTTGTCACAGGCTTCACTTTTTTTAAGGACATATATTTAGAAAAAGTGATTACCCATTTTGGAGGATCCCACGTCAACATTACATCGTAGCAAAACCCCTTTAAGGCTGAATCAAGTTAGTAGAGCAAAAAAAGAAGAAAAAAAAGTTCCCACCTAGTCTGCTGGTTTGCTTGGCCTTTTTGTTGGCTCTTCTGGTGTCATCTCGGAGCTGAATGATAACCTGTAGCACTCGCAGGAAAAACTTTTGTGTGGAGGTCTTCGATGTCAGCATGGACATTGAAGGTAGCTGGAGCTCTCTACCCCCTAAAGGTCTCTTCTGCGAAGCCACGATGACCACATTCTCTGCAATATCAAACCTGGATCGCAGGGACGGAGTGGGGAGAGACCTGACAATTTAGATTGAATTATGCTCAGGAAGTTGAAATAGTCATTTGCTACCCTAAAATGATTCCACAGACTTGACACTTACCTGCTCTGCATTTTGCCCTTAGCCTTGGTGTTGTGAGGCTGCTCCTCGGGCATGCCATCTGGAGAAAGAGCCTCGCACTGAACGCGCTTCTGCTGATCGAGGTTATACTCTCGCAGCTCGGCTAACAGTGTACCTAGGACGGCAATCAAGGACAATATTAATCACCCTAAATGACTAGCAAATGAGATCCAATGACTCCTACAGACCTAGATTGCTCCTTACCTATCTGTTTACAGAGTGTATATCCTAGATGGTGGGCCCCACTGAGCAGCAGTTTTAACACCGTGTCCCGTGTGCCAGGGTCACCTCTGGATAACTGAAGTAACACGTTGGCTGCATCCTCTAATCCTTCTTCCGAGCATGAATGAGATGTTAACACCTGAAAGGCAATAAAGACAAGTAGCACTGAGGATCTTAAGAAGGACATCAACAATAAAGGGTGATGCACCAATCGCCACCCCCCACACACACAAAGATTCCACATTAGATAAAATCCATGTGCAATCTCCATCCTATTGCTTTCAATGGAAATCTGTTGCTGTTCTTGACACCCGAGACACATTCAGCCACATATTTAAACCCATACTGTGCAAAGAGGGTGTAGTGGGATGGGGGTTGCAGTCACGTCAGCTCTTTAAAAGCAGTATCCCATTGGGAAGCCTAGACAACTACTGCAACCTTAGTCAAAATGCTAGTACAAAGGTGCAAGCTCACAGCAAAAAATTCAAGGCTTTAAATTTCTATCACAGGATCCGCAACAGATTTTTTTTCAGGCAGAAAAATTATTCTTGTGAGCATACTCTAAGGCTAGGTTCACCCTGCGTAATTACGCCCTGCAATTACGCCGGGACTTCGGGAGCTTGAGGCACGAGCTCCCACAGGGCGGAGGGGCCGGCAGCCCATAGACATTCATTACTAGCGGCGCGTATTTGCCGCTAGTAATGGACATGTCACTTATCTCCCCCTACAGTGTATTGCACGAGCGGGGAGAGGAGACATAATCCATAGTTCTCTGAGAACTGTGGACTACCGTAATGACTGGGACGCACTTCGCCCCTATTTGAGCTCAATAAGGCGCGAAATACGGACTGAAATGCGCCCCAATCATAGCTGTGTGAACATAGCCTAAAGGTGACTGCACACAGGATGAATTAGCCGCTACTAAGTCTGCAACAGATCATGCAGATTTTGGGGTGGACTTAACCCCATTCAATTTAAGGAGGTAAAATTTACAGTAAATCTGCAATAGAAACGGACATGCCTCAGATTTATAAAGATACACCGTAGGTCAACCTCTGCACTGAAAATTTCCACCATGTGGGCAAGGGATTTATTAAATTCCATCTACCTGGCTGGTACGGAAATCCATAAGGACTTTGTGTGCAAATCCTTATGGAAAATCTACAGCAAAGCGGTCTCCTAAGCATTCACCCAGTGGTGTCATATCAAGACACATGCTGACCACACCACCTACAGCGGTTTTGCCATCAAAGGCATTGATGGCAAATCAACAGAATATGCCATCAGTTTCACATCTCAGGGGTGGGACTTGCACCTATCTTCAAAACAGGCCCCTGAAATGCCTGTCCTGACTGAAGTACAAGTGTGGCCCATCTCCATTCATTTCAATGGAAGTTCAACGTAACCACTCACCTGTACTCAGAACGCCCTTTAAAATGAATGGAAAAGGGCCGTGCCTGTGCAGCCTCTTCTCTATTCAGAATGGGGAGTTTCAGGGGCCATTCTAGAGATTGTTGCTGGTCCCAGGGGCCTGACCCGTACCTATCTTACACTGATGGTCTATTCTACCATATGACATCAATGTCTATGATAGAAAAAGCACTTTAAATACAGGTGCATGTTCTACTGCAGAGGCCATCGCTATAAAGGCAAAAGGATAAAATGCGTAGTGAAAATCCCCAGCATGATCATCTTTGCACAGTAACATTTTCATTACACATTTGGGGCCTCATTTATCAAAACGGTCTAGAAGACTATCTTTGTTGCCCATAGCAACCAGAGCTCAGCTTTTTTTTTTTTTAAACAAGTTTTTATGGACACACTTCAAAATGACATACAGCGAATGATACAAGCCAAATTCAGATTCAGTGTCATTTTTAACCATTATATACTATCCAAATTCGTGACAGAGCTCAGCTTTGATTGCTTATACTGCTGTGAGAAAATGAAAGCTGAGCATTAATCGGTTGCTATGAGCAACAGAGACCGTATTACTGGTAAACGAGGCCAAATGAGTTTTCAAGAGATACCAAACATGTACTCTTCTGCAATTTGCCACGCAAATGACTCTAAAATCGAATGACCTTGAAAGTCCTTGATTGAACTTCACTTGCGTGAATCTACTGAGAGAACTACTTACCTCCACAGAAAGCTGAAGCTGTTTTTCCGTGAGTCCGGAAGCGGCCATTTTGTCCGGTGTGCTGGACTCGCTTGACTTTGCTGTAGACTTCAAACTTTTCATCACAGCTTTAAGAAGAAAAAAAAAACTCACTTTACAAAATGCAAGATTTAGCGCAGACAGGATTAATAATTCAGAGCTCATTGCACAAGGGTTTATTTGGCAGGGTCAGGGTGCCCACACATTTTGGATATGAGAAGGGGAACATCTCTCCTTATGGAGAGCACCAGTAAAGGTGTGTAGTGTTTTGATTGCCTTTTAGCCCACTACTAAGCATCTGCATATCTCAAGGCATTATGGGAAAGGAGCTGGAAAGCTCACTGCGCCCTCTACGCGTATGTAGATGAGCAATATTGGCTTGACAATTATTCCCTTTTGCTTCTCAAAGATTCAGTGAATCAGAAGTAAATTGAGGATTTGTTACAACCTATAGAGGGCGCAGTGAGCTTTCCAGCTCCTTTCCCATAATGCCTTGTGACACACATTTTGGAGTAATTATTAGCTTTTTCGCTTGTTTCATATCCATGTCTATAAAAGGTTTGTAACATTGTTTCCTGCCGAGATTGTATCACGCTGCAAGACCGACTACAAATGTTCTTGTGTGGTGCACGACATATATAGTACGCCTGACACGTTCATACATGTACACAGCCTGGAGGCATTACCTTACACAACCCTGCTAAGTATTCAATACGACAACCCACTGTGAACATGAAGAGAAATCGTGTTCTTACACCATGTGATCGGCAGCCATTTCACTTCTAACACCTCAATTCATCAACAACTAGGAGACGCCCACTAGGATTTCTGCTAAACATCCTTACATGCTGAAAATACTAGATATTGCATGGCCAGGGCATGCGATACTGGAGTTTTTGTATGGTGTAGATATTGCAGGCACAGGCTTGGTATTTAACATGACAGAGAAGGGATTTCACTACCCTCTGGAATCTCACAAGCAGCTTATATAAAATCAAGACAGTAACCGGCATCATTATAGACACCACGAAGCGATGAGATCTAAAGTCAGATCACAAATGCATGGTGATCAGGCCCCTCTCTCCCTGAACTTTTAGGTGAAATGAACACATAAGTGTCACTTAAAGGGGGCGTCACATCAGGACATATAACAGGAGAACCCGCTTAGAATGGGGAGATGGCCACAGTCATGCAGCTCTCCCTTTTCACGTTTATGAAAGTAGGAGTATACCTAACCACACTCGCTCAGCAGCACTGACATCTAGGGCTGAAATCCCGCCATGGACAACATGTGAAAGGAGTTTGCAGCGTTTCAGGAGTTCTCCCAGTGTTTGTCTGGGTATTTTGGCTTCCCCCACACTCCAAAAACTTACTGATGGGCCAATCTGGAATTCAGATGGTGAATCCCAATAGGGACAGTATCACTCTAGCCAAACAAAAATCCTTATTACAACTAACTTTTATTTCTCAAACAAATCTAATATTAAATGGAATGTAAAGGACCTATTGAAAAAAAAAATAAAAAAACAATGGATTCTCAGCCCTTAGCGGAGAACCCGCCCCATCAGGACGACCCTGCAAAACTCACACCTATCTCACCCTATCCTCTCATAATCAAAGACAAGCGGCTAGGTAATATAATTTATTTTGCTACTAGAATATTGTCAAAAAAAAAAAAAGTAGATAATGTCAGATGAAGCATTACAAACCCTGAATAGGGACAGGTACCGATATGAATTCATCTCTGTACAGCGCTGTGGAATGGGACGGTGCTATATAAATGAAAATATTTTAAAAAAACTGAGAAAATTGGTCATCACCTTGTTCTGATGCCCGCTCATAGAGTTCTACAGGATGGCCACAAATGAGGATTTTCCAAGATCAAAAAAACCTTTAAAGACCAAACTATTCCTAACGATGGGAAGCGCTTGCTTTCATTAGTTTCTCTTTCAGGTTATGTCTGCCTTTACATAAAAGTTTTTTGTTTTTTTTTTATACCAGTGTAACCAAGATTTAAAAAAAAGCTTCATTAGAAATCAGTTAACGCTTTACGTCTGCCGATATGCAGGCCTGTGTTTCCACAGTAACAGACTACAAACTCTGTGGTCTGATTCATAGTCACATTTCTATCTATTTCCTACCGCTTGCTGACATAGCCAAACATATGTTGGTAAGGAGAATAAAGGCTTTAGAGTCAGTCAGCAATTGGAAGGAAAATCTTCCCTCCCCCCCCCCCACATCCCTGATTCTACACTGCACAGGAAAACGACCGTATCTTCGGCGCCATAGGCGGCAATAGGAAAGACGAGCTGCAGTCTACACAGCTCGTCTTTCGGCAGCGGTGCATTATACAGCATGTTGTATAATACGCCGGCGCTTCCCGTTTTTCCTGCCGTCTTCCCATACAATACTATTGTATGGGCGACGTCAGGAAAACAAGAAGCGACCGCGGCTTTTGTCACAAAGCGTGACGAAAGCCGCAGTCCTGCATCAGAAAAAAAACGGCCGCTTTCGGGCCGTTTTTTTGTCCGATGCAGTGCAGACATAGCCTAAAGGGAAACTTCATTTTTCCCAATCGAAGAACATTTTTGTTGACCTGGCAGGGTGTAATAGAGGCACAATCATGGACTAGTTGGTGGCCTTCATTAGATAGGTACCGATCCTAAAACGATCAATGTAGTGACCCTGGAAATTCCATGTAAGACATTAAGACTTGAGGTTTGTAGATGTCCATCCCATTAAGGACATGGTACTCACATGCAATTCAATACTTACTTGACACAACACTTGTGTTGGCAACTGTTGGCACAGTTACAGCGGGTACAGGTAGAGGTACAGGTGCTGTTGCAGGCGTTGGGGCAGGGGCGGGTGCAATAGCATTGCTCTGAGTAGCTATACTGTCTGGTAATTTATTATCAGGCAAGGCAATAGATATAAGCGAGAGGAGTCTGAGCAATTTTTCTGTAAGAAGAGAACTCCGTCGAATGACCGGATGAGATAACATATTCATGAGCTGTCCCAAAGGAGAGGCCTCCAGGCTACACTGCAAGCTTTCCGCTTCTCCTCCAGAACTGACAGGCACAGACTTTATAGATGTTTTTCCCTTGCGGCTCACATTCATATTGTCTAACTTAACTAACAAGTCCCAGAAGTCTGTGGAGATGTTGCTTGCCCCACTGTTACTAGATGGAGCAGGACAGGGGCTACAAGTCAATTTTATACTCCTCTCTTTATTTTCACTGTTTTCTACATTGCACTCTTTGGTCCTCTGCTGTGTGAAATGGCTTGGAAACACCTGAGGAGGGAGGAAAAAAAAAAAAATCAAAAAATATAAGAATGATAAACTGAGAAGAATTCCATTTAGTGCCAAATGTGAAATACAAAAAGACCAGAAAAAAGAATTCAAGCACAGCAAATAAAAAGGTGGCACTCTAAGGATCCTTATAACTTAGTAACCAAACATCCATTGTTGAACAGTGGCCAAACATTAAAAGCATTGCTTCTAACACAAGATTATTAATACAAGGAGTCTCGAACTTAAAGAGAACCCGTCACAGTTTTTGCGCTCCTTGCTGAGGGCAGCACAAGCTAGTCAGACCTGCTGTTTCCAGCGCTATGTCCCTTATTCTGTAAGATGCAGAAGTTTTCGTGTATTTAATGCTCAAATCTGCAGTTTTCAACCAGAAGTCATTCGAAGAGTCCGTTTTTTTTTCAAACTCCGCCCACCTGAGGCTAGCCCCGCCCACCTCAACTGATAAACCTATTACTTTGAATAGGTAGAAACATGTGAATAACTGTCAGTGGGCGGGGCTAGCCTTTGGTGGGCAGGGCTAACACCTGCTCATGAATAAGATTTGAGCATTAAATGCTCTAAAACTACAGCATCTTACAGAATAAGGGACACAGCGCTGGAAACAGCAGGTCTGACTAGCTTGTGCTGCCCTCAGCAAGGGGGGCAAAACTTATGTGACAGGTTCCCTTTAAAAGGGGTAGTACCGTTAAGAGAAATGGTCTTCGCTGATGGCTCGTTTCTAGGTGCAATCTGGCCCTACCTAGCAATAAGTAGCCGGCGAAGAGAATTTCTTGTATTGCACTACCCCTTTTACGAGGGACTACGAACAGAGACAGCCACCAGGGCACGACTCCGAGTGTGGACGTTACATACTAAGTAAAGTCCCATAACGTCACTCCTTGTTCGCTCCCTTCAAGTGTGGAGCAGACGTTTCCTTGTTACTACAGCAGGTTTTTCATAAGTCATAGCACCTACTATTTCAACCTTCCTGCCACCCATGAGTTAAAGGGGTTTTGCCACAAAGTAAAATTGACGTGGGAAGTTTGAAAGTTAAACAAACATTTTCACCATTCATCATAATTAAAAATTCTGCACCGTTTTTGTTGTAGCTGCTCCTTTAGTGATCCATTGTTTACAGCTCATCTCCAGGGTGTACGACCAGGGCTGAGAACTCCTCAGTCCTGGTCGCACATGCTCAGACATCACCTCTCCTCTCATGCAGAGTGTTCAAACACCAGGTGCTGTCATTCTACTCCTGTCCTTTGGACTAGTTAGTAATTAGTCAAACAGTGCAAATAAAAAAAAGAAACCTCAATCAGGTCTGTGCATTGATAAAGAGGAAAAAAAAAATCCACAGGTTAAGTTCCTGCAAGGATTTCAACCTAGGACCCTTGTGCTGTGAGGCAAAAAACTTTACCTCTCAGCTACTCACAATGCTTTACATAAACAGACCTTTATTTGACTAGAGAGCAAAGGCCTGGTGATGTCATCCTGCAGGGTCACATGATATGCAATTCAAACAAATCACACACGCCCCCTTCTGCGCACACAGAGCTGAAGAGCTGGATGCAGGAGGTAAGAAATGAGATTGTGGCAAAACCCCTTTAAACATACATACTATTCTTGGGGCTACAGATTGGTACATATGTTTAACATGTACGTTGTGGATGCTGGCACTTGTAGTTCTACAGCAGCTGCCTATACACAGCTGTTGAGACACTGCAAATGCCAGCTTAACACATCACACGTTCTAATGCTCACCCTTACAATTAGTACGTGTGTTTATCATATGTGGCGTGGAATGCTGGAGCATGCAGTTCTAAAGCAGCACCTGTGTAAGGCAACTGCTATAAAACTACAAGTGCCAGCATGTCACACGACTCCTTAAAACACAAATAATCTACACCCACTCTATTAATGTGTGTGTGTATGTTATATATTATATATTAATAGTATATATATATATATATATATATAATATTATATATATATAAATATATATAAATATATATATATATATATACACACACACACACACACAAAATACATATATATACATACACACATTTGTTTGTTCTGTTGAATTTGTATGCAAGTTGAATAAGGTGTACAGGGATACATATACCCGATCCAACTTGCATACAAATTCAACAGAACAAACCTACAGTCCCTATTTTGTTTGTAACGTGGGGACTGCCTGTATTGCCTTGGACGACAGTAAAGCGTGTGTGCGTGCCTTCTTTCAGCAGCAACGTCGCTGCAGAAAGAGGAATTTTTTCTGCTCCTAGCGCCGCAGCTGTGCTAGGAACAGAGCGGCACTTAACAGCTCTGTTCCTAGAACAGTCTCTGTAAGCGCCAGGAAGCAGAGGAAGCCGCCGATCCCCGGCGCTTAAGCCTTTGATTGCTGCAGTCCGTGACTGAGGCATAAGCAAAGAGCATTCTCCTGCTCCATTGGGACTGTCTGGACCTGATGAAGCCTGTGGAATGTCTGTATACTCAACCATGGGGACCTAGCATAGCCCTGCAGTCAGGATACACTGTGTGTTGTCCTGACTGCAGCCCGTGTCATACTGACAAAGACTGCAATGCATTAGCATATTCATGTATGCTAAAACATTACCAAGTGTAAAAAAAAAGAAAAAAAAGAAAAAAAGTGTAAAATAGTACTTACTTCCTTAGAAGACAAAAGACTAAGCCAAGAGTAGGCAATCCATTATTCTACATCAAAAAGCTCTCCAGCTAAAACTATGCACACAACGATATTACGCTTAAATTATTATTTTTTTTTTTAATGGAAACAAGCAGCGATTAGTCTGTTCCACTTACCACACACACAAAAAAGTGAATTTGCTATTAAAGGGGATGACTTTTACAAAAAATAAAATAAAAAATAAATACTTGTCTACTAGTTGGAGTGTGATTAAAATCAGTGGGAAAAAGAAAAAAAAGGTTAGTTAAAATCATCTAGCGTATGCAACCCCGCAAACCTCAGTCATGTAACACCTGAACCAATCACAGGCCTCAGCAGCAGTGACATCATTCATATAAAAAGACTGCTGAAGCATTATATGACCAATGAATAAGATATCAGCGTGGAGCACAGGAAGGAGCGGCCGCACTGGACCGGCGACAGGTTTTTGTTTTTTTTTCGTAAGGATGGAAAACACCTTTAAGAATTTAAATTTTTGAAACATACCTTAGCTAACTGAATAAGAGTGTCCAACACATGCCTGCACACCACAGGGGCAGCTTGTGGGTGAATGTGAACAGTAGAGCCGCAGGCTGCATGCTTTTCTGTGTGCTTGCGTCCTAATGATCTCTGGATTTGGAATATGTTTGTTCGGCAGCCAAGAGCGGCATCCATTGAAACGGAGAGCCATGACAACTGGTTAGAGTTCTTGGATTCCATTTTGTGCAGCAGCTCCAAGGGGCGACCGTCATGGCTGGAAGAACAAGACTTGGCTGATCCCCTTTTATCACTTCCTCCAAGAGAAGTCTTGGGGCTCTCTATACAGAGTTCACTCTCACTGCTCCTTTGCAGGATTGACAGCAAGCTTTTGATAACCCAATTGCGGGTTTGTGCGTGGTAACAAAGGTTTCGCAAGACCCTATGCAGACGGCTGGTGTTTAGTTTTGGCTCATCAACAAAAAGCAGAACCAGCAAACAGGAGAGGGCTTCGTGGTCCAATAACAATCGTCCTCGCAGACGTAATAAGCTGTCCACATTACTGCCTGCAGGCCTGGGAAAATACAAGAAACATAGGTCTGCACAGGAGCTGAACATACAAGATCGACCTTATGTGACCTTTGCAAAATTACTCAGGTATCAAAATGAAAGAAATAGGATAACTATACTATAAAAATGCAAACCCAAGCATGATTAGATTTTGTGTCTGTTATGAATATTGAAAAACATTTTCAATGTCAAAATTATGTCAATGCTATCGAATTGTCTTGAGAAATTGCATCTATGTAATCATTTGACTGACTCTTGATAACCTGTACCATTGCTGTTGAAATCCCAAATATTTAAAAAAATAAAATAAAAATGCAAACCATAAAAATAATCATTGATACACTACGCCAAGCGAATTTTGGAGGGGATTTATACAGGACCTATCCCTTCCAGAACCCCGAGTAAGGGTATGTTCACATGGCCTATTTTGGGGCACATTTCGCCATGTATTGCGCTCGAATACGAACGAAATGCGCCCCAATGGATTACGCCTCCCCTCCCCAGGCATACAATACGATCGTATTGTATGCCAGGGGAGATAAGTGACATGTTACTTATTTGCGGCACTTTTGCAAGTAATGCATGTCTATGCCCCCCCCTCCCCCTCCGTGTCGTGGGGGTACGCGCCGATCAGCGCGACTCCCGAAGACCCGCCGTAATTGCAGGGCGTACTGTACGTGAGAACATAGCCCAAGACTAAAATATAAACAGTTTCTCAAATATGATTAATTAGGAAATTAAAAGCATTTCACCTGTAATTTTTTTTGTCGTCGACCCTTTAAGGCAGAATTGAAGTCAGCTCCTGACAGCATGATGGATCATTATGTTCACACGGCGTTTTGACCACATTTTTTGGATCCGAAAAACGTGTTCAAAAGCGCTGCATAAAATGCATCCAACATGCCCCGAAAGTGTACTGCGTGTTTGGATGCGGATTTTGCTGCAGCAGAAACGCACCATATAGTTTTATACAGGGTGTCTGCTGCGTCAAACAGATCAAGAATTGACACGTCAATTCTTTGAACGGATCCGTAAGACGCATCAAAAAGACGTATGTAAAAGATGCACCAGCGATCACTCGTCTGAACACCGATGCGTGTTTTACGTTGAAAGCAATGTAAATCACACTGTACATTTTTAGATGCGTGTTTAGGTCCGAAACACGGATCCAATCTCGCATGTATGAAAAGCCATGTGAACATCCACCAAGTCTGTACA
Source organism: Phyllomedusa bahiana (assembly GCA_025379985.1). Classification (NCBI taxonomy): domain Eukaryota; kingdom Metazoa; phylum Chordata; class Amphibia; order Anura; family Hylidae; genus Phyllomedusa; species Phyllomedusa bahiana. Next base: position 4,300 of record JAODAL010026589.1, on the reverse strand, counting down.
CTGGGTGTTATTACACTAGCAGCAGTATAATATGGATGCTGTGTGCTATGGAGGAGGAGGCCGGAAGCAACAGGTAAACCCTCAGACATAGGTCCTCAGCATGCTGTGCCTGCTGTAGTGTATGTATAGTGAGAGACCTAGATTAACCCCATACAAGCAACTATGTCCTTAGCTCCTCCAGCTCAGTTGCTATATCCCACAGAAGGAACCTTATCAGATTGTGATCTGTCTGAACCAGTTTCCCTTTAATGAGGGAAATCCTCTGATTTGCTAATGACATGTATTTAAGAAAAAAACAGCAATCAGGCGTCAGCATAGGTGCTCCTTTATTAAAAGCAGAATCCTAGTACAAAATGCGACGTTTCGACTCAACATGTTTGATAAAGACGCCTGTTGAGTCGAAACGTCGCATTTTGTACTGGGATTCTGCCTTTAATCAAGCAGCACCTATGCTGACGCCTGATTGCTGGTTTCTTCTTGTAATTTGGAAGTGAGGGTAAAGCTCCTCTCACATTGGTGGCCGGCTGCATTTTATGGTGCGTTTATAAAGGACGGCGTGGACTCCAGTGCTGTCCAAAAAAAATTTATTGCTTTGATGTATTTGAGAAAAGTCTTATAATTTCATCTACTATAAACGTTTGTGTGTTTGGTGATAGGTACTCTTTAAAGCAAAATGATTAGGTGTTTTTTGTTACCCTGAGAGCAGGATATAATAAAGGGGGAGAAACGGAGATCTGAGACACAGGTTTATATGACTTGGAACAGGATTCAAGTAAAAAGCAAAGTAGATCCCAATGGAACGCCTTAAGAGACCGAGAAAGTCCTGCTGACTCCACTCACATACAGTGTTGGTCAGTTTTCCCTGTATGTGTTTAAAGAGCTAACTGCCATTAACTATGTGGGTGGGGTAAGCAGCACTTTCACTTTCAGGATTTACTCTGCTTTTTCGCCAAAAAATGTCAGCATTAATGCATATAAACCTATATATCAGAGCTCTGCTTCTCCTCTATCATATCCTGCTCTCAGATAGGTTTGCTTTACTGGCAATTTCTACAGCGGTAATTTTCCTCTGCATGACTAAGTTTGTTGCAGGTAATTAGCAGAATAGAATTAAAAAAAAATAAAAATTCTTCTACCCATACCTTGTGTGAGTGCTGCTGCTTCCCATCTGGAAGGTGCTTCCTCTTTGCACTGCCAAGCGTGTGTACTGGACACCCCTGTTTCCACTTAGGCGACTTGTAAATGCTGAGAAAGACCAGACAAATTAGCATGACCAATAATACAAAAATTTGGTTTTGAGAACATTTCTCTAACCCTTTATTTTATATGGAATATTCCACTTAAGCCTTTTAGGCTAAGTTCACACAGTTTAAGCTGGGGCGCATTTTGGTCCGTATTTCGTGCCATACTGCGCTCAAATATGGGTGAAATGTGCCCCAGTCATTACGATAATCCACAGTTCTCATAGAGAACTATGAATTACGTCTCCTCTCCCCACTCATACTATACGCAGAGCTGGGGGAGGGGTGGGGGTGGGGGGGTTGTTTGGAATAAGTGACATGTCAATATGTCAATTACTAGCATCGAATACGCGCCCGCTCGCAATTATACCCCACAATTATGCCGTGTGAACATAGCCTTATAGTATATCTGCTTTTCTACCAGTTCTGGAAAATCATGTAAAGGGGTCACCTCTGGGACCCGTCTTGAAAAGGGGGGGGGGGGGTAGACGGACGACTTGCATATGTAGTCGGCAGTCTGTACAACGCACCAAGTCACTGGACTGGTCCACACTACTCGAGTTCCTCCCTCTCGATTCAACACAACTTTCAATTACATAAATCGTACGGAATATTTACTCCATATTCTTTATGTATTTATTTGCAAAAATATGCATTTATTAAAACATAGCTTAATACTTGCTTTTTAGTAGTTTAGAAGTGAAAAGTTCGTGACTTGTACCAAGCAGGCTGTCCAGATTGGTTAGTTACCTCTTGTTACAGCAACCGAATGGACTGAACTCTAAGCTTGAGCAATTTGCTTGGTACAAGTCATGGACTTTTCACTTCTAAACTACTAAAAAGCAACTAAAAGCAAGTATTAAGCTATGTTTTTATAAATGCATATTTTTGCAAATAAATACATACAGAATCTGGGGTAATTAGAGTCTGTCCGATGTAGGTCATTGAAAGTTGAGATGGGGGGACCCTATTTTACAAGTTAAGGAGTCAAGTAGCACAACCACATCCAGAGAGGATCAATGGAGATTTAGCCATGCATACACATGGCTTCATGTCCATTTTGTCCTGTCACCATCTGCCTTAAATCAGCGGACCACCCCCATTTGCCCGACAGCTAAATTATGTATGCCTATTGTTGGGGCATTACTCTATCACTTTTACTGAAAGAGAGTAGATTTCTAACCTGGGCTTCTGAGGATGGCAGAGAGTGCTGATGTGCTGCTGTGCCCACAGAGTCTTTCCTGCATCAGCTGCCTTTGTCGTGCCTCCTGGTCCCTCCGCAGAGCCTGCGCCTCAGCTGCAATGTCTGGGGGCATCACTGCCAGAACACTGTCTTCCATGTCCTCTAGAACGCTGCGACGCAGATCAGATGGCAACGTCTGGATAAAAGTCACTGGATCCATTGGCGTGTCAGAGGTGGTATTCTGCGCCAGCTCTCTCCTCTGCTGTTCTGCTCTCTGTTGAGCTAAAACCTTTCAAAAGGTTTAAGAGATAAAAGTTATAGACGAAAGCAAAAGACATAAATAAGAGTGAAAGTTATCTTTAAACAAGCACACCTCTTCCTGTATAGCAGGTGGTAAAGCAGCTAGAAATTCTGGGCTGACTTCAGTGATACCAGCACTACCTACAACTGGAGGAGGAATAACTGGAGCAGCAGTTGGAGGAGCCCGAGCAGGTGGTCTGATGCCAAGCTGGTTCTGGAGCACTTCTCTGCGAATATCTTCTGGCAGAGCAGCAAGGAAGGATGGATCAACTCCCTCAGGTAAGTTTATACCTAGAAATATAAAACAAACAAAGTTTTACTTAATATAAATGTGTATTTATGTCAACATATAGGGAAATTAAAGAAATTGCACTCTTACCCGCTAATGGATCTTCCTCTTCACTGCTTGTGGATGGCAAAGGTTCTTCCAGAATACCACTAGAATCTGTTGCTAGCAAGGCTACAGTGGCGTCTCTGATAGAAGACATTTCAGCAGAGGGTGTTGCTGGAGAACTGAAAAGAGCAAGCAAGATTTATGCAAGAGTAAAACATGGAGGAAAGTGAAGATCTTTTACTACCGGAAAGCAACAGGAGAAAACGGACCAGCAAGACAGCAGTGAAGCAGATTTTGGATGCGACATATAAGCCCAAACTACTAAAGTATAGGGTTCATGGATCCGATCTGTATATTTAAAGCCAAGGATGGAATTGCAAAACCGCCTTAAATGGGTATTCCCATCACAATGATTTGTTTTAAACTATTATTGTGCACACAGTTTTATTATACACATGTTTATCTGGTTTGGATATTATTGTTCACAAAGAATTTGATATGTTTTATTCACTACTTGAGTCAGCAATATACAATTGTTGTTTATTAATATAAATGAAAATATTATGGTATTTGTGTCATATATATATATATATATATATATATATATATATATATATATATATATATATATATACTATATATATATATACACACAACACACACACATACATACACACTATTGTATTAAATTTCACACAATTTGTGCATTGTGTTGATAATATGGATGTGTTTATGCAATATACACAATTTATTACACATGGATGTATGGGGAATACGCTTATTGTATACAGTTTATTTAAAAAAAAAAATTTTTACATCCTTTTGTGTGTTTGGACACGGTTTGTTGTTTTTGTATGGCGTTTATCACCATTGCATGGTCACTTAGGCACTGAGCACTTTTATCACTAGCACTTTATTATGTGGAACGTTTGCTCTGTTCACTTGTTCCCGACAGCAGGATGGAAACATTTGCTCCACCAGCTGGCACATTCTCTTCCTGGGTTTGGATCGCATTTGTGCTCCAAGCCTCGGTCTGAGTTACTAAATGCTTCCGGTTCGTGGTCTAGGATCTGCAATTGCGGCGCACTGGCCTGTGTATATGGATATATTTTGTACTATTATCTAATTTTGATGATACTAATTGAATGAGGTCTATTCAAGTGAGGTTTGTATGGTGTATATATAATATATTTATCACTTCTGTTTCTTGAAATTGGGCATTTTCATGTTTGTAAGGCTTAA